>PVIC010007232.1:6199-51676 GCA_004025085.1 Thryonomys swinderianus | reverse complement strand
CAAAACCTTGTTTAAAAAAAAAAAAAAAAAAAAAAAAAAACATATGAGAAAAAAATTTTGCCAGCTGTTTTTCAAATGAAGGGCTACTATCTAGAATATATAAAGAGCTTAAAAAATCAGCCCCCCAAATTTAAAGACCCAATTCAAAAATGGGTATCCAAAATGAACAAACACTTTTCAGAGGTAGAAGTGAAAGCAGCCAAGAAACATATGAAGAAATGCTCAACATTACTGGTCATTCGAGAGATGCACATGAAAACAACACTGAGATTTCATCTCAGTTCACAAAGAATGGCTGCTATTGTGAAATTAACCAGGAACAAATGTTGTTGAGACCACAGGAGGAAGGGGAAAAAGAACCCTTCTCCACTACTGGTAGGAATGTAGACTGGTGCAACCATTGTGGAGATCGGTGTAGAGATCCCTCAAAAAACTAGGATTAGAGGTTCCATTTGACCCTGCTACTCCCCTGCTAGAGATATACATGAAAGAATTGAAGGATTTATAACACAACAATATATGTGCACCCATATCCATAACAGCTCAATTTGTGATAGCTAAATCTTGGAAACAATCCAATTGCTCATTAACTGGAGACTGGATAAAGAAGATGTGTTTTTTTAATAAAATGAAGTATTACTCTGCCATAAAAAATAAGTTTGAGTCATTTGTACTCAAACATACCTTGAGAACAAACTCATAGTTGAAATAAATAGGACACAGATGTGTAAATAACATATCTTTTCTCTGGTATGAGAATCTGAACATGTAATTGAGTTCTAGAATGTATATAGATATTAGGAAATAGAAAATATTCAAAGGGTAGGAGTAAGTAACAAAGGGAAATAACAAATGTAATGATTAAAAAAAGAAACGAAGCAAAAAAAGAAACAAAGCATATGTATATAGGGGGCAGGGGGATTGTATGGTAGGTGAAGGAATGGGAAAAAGTGAAAATTAAGTTGTGTCATATACTGGTACAAATTCTCAATGTTAAGTGTGATCATGATGTGTATATAAAATGTACCAATAAAGAATTCAATTTTAAAAAAAGGTTAGGGAACTGGGCTCCATTAAGTGAAGTAACTCAAGGGCTCTTTTCAACCAAAGTAGTTCAGGACTCATAATCACCTAGGAATCTCAAATCCCAAACCAGGCATGGTTTCCATGACAACCAAAGCTATGCATAAGGTTTTGACGTTGAGGGCCTCATTGTATAAGAAATGATATAACGTTTTAGGTTTTGATATTTCCAAAGGAGTCCTTCATAGACATCTTTGAAGAATACTGCTTTTCCGTTATAAAACTCAGGACAGAATGGTTACAAGCTCAAATGCTTACAAAGGGCTTTTATTCCAACAAATATCCTCAGGCTTTAGAAACAAACTCCGATTTTTATCTGTGCTACACCTCGCATCTCCCCCGTCTTCCTTCCCTGCAGCAGCTCCTAATTAAGAAGCCTGAGGACCTGGACAGGGTTTTATTAGTCAGAACTGAAGAGAAACAACAGGTTTGTAGGCAGTGCAGGACTTAATAAAAGGATACAGATATTAAGGAAATGATGAGAAGCCTGTAATATTCCGCCTCTACTGGGCTCAGCAGAGGTGGGCTCCAGAGACCCAAAGCAAAGGACTGTGTCAGCAATTCGGGAGGGAATGGAGGTAGGACCAGCAACAGTTAGGCATAGGGACAGTTGGTGCCAGGTGGCTAAAAGAAGGTTGACCCCATCTGTTTCCATGGACTATGACTCCACAGGCCTCATGTTTGCTTACTGTCTGCATCAGAATGGTGGTGATTTCTCTTCAGATACAGAAAATCAAGTCCCCAGTTCCACACTAACTTGACACAGATTATATAGCTAGTGCAGGGCAAAGCCAGAGTCAGATCCCTGCTGTCTCTGATTTGAAGGCCCATGTGCTCCAGAGCATGATGGTGGGCCCTGGATGAGGGGGCGGGGCAGAGATACAGGATTCTGGCCAGAGCCAGGAGTCAGAGCCCCAAGGCCTCTGGGGCCTCACATCCCAGCGCCTGCCACAGAGTGTGATAACAGAAAGGAGAACAGCAGTTGGAGGAAAGACATTAGGCTGTGAGGAACTGGTGTAAACAGAGACCCCGAGACCTTTCTGTGTGAAGAGCCCCTCTACCACTCTTTCTAGCTCACTGCCGAACTGCCACATTGCTGATATGTGAAGGGAAGCTGAAAATCTGGCTTCCATGTTTCTAATAAGCCACCTTACCTAGGTTATTTTAGGACAGCAGTATTAACAAACTAAGATGACTCTTCAGAGAAGCCAAGCAGAGCCACCTGTGTGACATCAATACCACCACTTTAGTTTCCAGTCATTCTAGACATGGCCCAAGGCTCCATCATCTTACAGCCTCAAAAATATGAATGGGCAGTGGCTCCAGTTGACAATATACTAGTGAATATTTCCAAACAACTAGAAGACAAGATTCTGTACATTCTCACCATGAATTTGGCCAATGGTTCAAGCGGCTGATAAGTGCCTTAATTTGATCATTCATTACACATTGCATCCATGTGTTGAAATGATTTCAAGTTATATACTAAAGACAGAGTGGTAAAACTAGCATGGTACTGGCATAAAAACAGACAGGGGACCAAAGTAATGATATAAATCATACAGAAACAAGCTATCAGGTCGCACCTACAGCCATCTGGTTTTTGACAAAAGGGTCAAAAATGTACATGGAAAAAAATCACCTTTTTTTTTTTTTGAGACAGGGTCTCGCTTTGTAGTTCAGGCTGGCTCTGAGCTCACTATGTTGCCCAGGCAAGCCTCGAACTCAGCAATCCACCTGTCTCTGCCTCCCGAGTGCTAGGATTACAGGCGTGAGCCACCACGCCCGGCACTGTGGTATGTGGTATTGATGGCTGGTGGGCGTGAGTCTCCACGCCCAGCATTGTATGTGGTTACCGGGGATTGAACTCAGGGCCTTGCACTTGCAAGGCAGGCGCCGGAACCACTGAGCCTAACCCTCTGGCCCGGAAAACATCATCTTTAACAAATGGTGTTTAGGAAAGTGGTTACACCTGTGCTAAAGAAATAGATTAGACCCATATCTCTCATCCTCTACTAAAGAAAAATAAAATGCATCAAAGGCCTCAATATAAAACACTTTGAAGGTACTGAAAGTTAAAGGGGGGACCCTTGAAGCCATGGGTATAAGCAAGGACTTCCTGGACGGAACTCCTATAGCACAAAAAAACAACAAGTAGGGCTATATCAAATTAAAAAGGTTCTACACAGCAAAGGGAACAATCAACAGAGTAAGAAACAACCTACAGAAAAGACAAAACTTGCCAGCTACACTGCTGATAAAGAACTAATGTCTAGAATACATAAAGAACTCAAAAATCCCCCAGACCAGCAACACCTTTTAAAAATGG
The DNA here is from genome assembly GCA_004025085.1 of Thryonomys swinderianus. Lineage (NCBI taxonomy): Eukaryota > Metazoa > Chordata > Mammalia > Rodentia > Thryonomyidae > Thryonomys > Thryonomys swinderianus. Next base: position 48,264 of record PVIC010007232.1, on the reverse strand, counting down.
GCAAATGAACTGAAAAGAAATACTTCTCAAAAGAAGAAGTACAGATGGGCTGGAGATTTAGGTTGGTGGTTCCGGTGCCTGCCTAGCAAGCTCAAGGTCCCTGGTTCTATCCTGGTAACTACATACAATAATACCAGGCATAGTGACTCACACCCACCAACAATCAGTACCACATACCACAGTGCCAGGCGTGGTGGCTCACGCCTGTAATCCCAGCACTCAGGAGGCAGAAGCAGGAGGATTGCTGAGTTCGAAGCTTGCCTGGGCTACAGAGTGAGTTCAGGACCAGCCTGATCTACAAAGTGAGATCCTGTCTCGAAAAAAAAAAAAAAAAGAGCAGAAGAAGAAGTAGTAGTACAGGGCCAAGGATATACCTCAGAGATGGAGAAACTGGCTGGCAAATGTGAGGCTATGAGTTCAACTCTTGGTACCAAAAACAAAGAAAAAAAGCAAAAGTATGGGAGAAGATTGCTCATCATTTTTAGCCATTAGGGAAACACAAAATAAAACAACCCTGAGATTCTGTCTCTTCCTGTCAGAACAGCTGTTATCAAGTCCACAAAAAACAATGAATGTCGGTGAAGAGGTAGGAAGGGAAACCTCTGTGTTGGTGGAATTGTGTCGTAACACAGCCACCACAGAAGTCAATGTGGAGACTCCTCAGAAAACTAGAAGCTGAGATTCTGTCTGACCCTACCATAGCTTGTCTGTGTATGTTCCTGAATGAGTTTGTAATACATTCATATCCAAGTTTGCAAGAGTGCAATTCACAACAGTAAGCTCTGAAGGCATCTGGATGTCCATCCATGATGAATGAATAAAGAAAATGAGGAAATATATCTGATTATATTAGCCGTAAAGAAGAATTAATACAATTCATTTGCAGGAAAATGGATGATCTTGAGATAGTAATGTTAAGTGATATGTCAAACATAAAAAGTTAAATATCACATGGTATCTCTTTATATGAGAAAATTATAAGCAAATTAGAGTAAAATAAAGCCAAACTTTTTTAAGTCAGAAAAGAGAATCAGAGGAATAAAAAATCATCAAGATCAAGATATATACATATATATATATATATATATATATATCAATTCCCCCCAAAGAATGTAACCATCTTGTATTACAAACATCTATCAACTTTTTAATTTAATTTTAAGTAAAATTTTATCAGAGGAATTCTGACCTTTAGGAACAGGGGGAGAAGGCTCAGCAGGCTCCTCTGACGTCCTTCTGGGCTTCCATGTGACAACTGCTGGTATTCCAGAAACTTCCTTTCCAGCATGTCCCAGAGGACTGTGGGGCCAGGGCTCTGCCCTCCAGCTGGAGAATCAGGCTGCCCTTCATCGTAGGAGCCTGGGTCCTCAGCTCTGTCTTCAGCCTTTGGGAGCTCTCCAGCCTCCATGCTTGACAAAGCAGATCTGAATCCAGAGCGAACAAAGGAAAATGAATAGTCCTGCCTGCCTCGTCACTTCCTGGCGACCGTCTGTGGGACGAGGTACTGTACTCATTCCACTCAGTTCCTACTGAAGATAGTTCCTCTAAGAACCTGAAACTCAGTCAAATGAGGAAGGCTTTGGAAAAAGAGTCACATTTGGATGAAAGTAGCATGTAACTGACAATCCAGTTTGTGGCAGGCTGTGCTTACTTTCCTTCTGTAAGGAAGGAAACCCAAAAGGCCAAGAAGAATGGGTAACTAGACCTCAAGTCCAAACAGAAGCGTTTAACACCAAAGTATGCTGCTTCTTTAATCACTCCATACTTTAACAGTTAAATGGCCAGGAACTTAGCTCAGTGGTACCACACCTACCTTGCAAGCACAAGGGTCCAAATTTGATCCTCCATACCGCAATAAATAAATAAATATATTTTTTAAATAAGAGAAATGTAAATACAAGGCTGATAGGAACAATACAGTGTGTGTTTAAAACGTTAAAATATTGCAGTAAAAGATGCACTGCCATGAATCTCTCACACTTTAAACACACTGATCCCAGCATTCCTGCCCCCTTCTGAAGCAGTTCTGCAAGTCTCTTGTGAGGGTCTTTACCAGGTATGATCAAAAGTCCAACAGATGCCACCACCAAGCTCCATCCAATGGAAAAGAAGGCTCGAAAAAACTACAATGTGTCCTCAACCACCATAGTCACCAAAACTGGCATTACATGACTTCTAGTTCTTCCCCAAAGTCAGTATGATCGTGAAAGGTTTAGAGTTGATTCAGGATGTCAAAGCAGTCATGACACCATAACTAAAGACACTCAGGAAAGAGGACCTCCGGAGCTGCTTCAGAAATTGGCAAAAATGATAGGATAACTGTTTAAGATGAGAATATTCTAAGGGGGATTAATAGCAATGTATCTTTCACTGTAATCTGTTTTAAAAATTGAACATTCACCATGTTTCAGTCATGCCTAGTATTTTATCAGCATTTGTAAAGACATGTAATTCTTTTATAAAAAAACTTTTTTTTTTTTTTGGTGGTACCGGGTGTTGAACTCGGGCTCTTATGCTTCCAAGGTAGGTGCAGTACCACTTGAGCTAAATCCCCAGCCCTCAAAAACATTATTTTTGAGGGCTGGAGATTTAGCACAAGTGGTTCCAGCACCTATCTAGCAAGCACAAGGTCCCTGGTTCAATCCCTGGCAACTACATACAATACCAGGTTTGGTGACTCACACCCATCAGCAATCGGTACCACATACCACAATGCCAGGCGTGGTGGCTCATGGCTATAATCCCAGCACTCAGGACACAGAAGCAGGAGGATTACTGAGTTTGAGGCTTGCCTGGGCTACATAGTGAGCTCAGAGCCAGCCTCATCTGCAAAGCGATATCCTGTCTCAAAAAAAAAAAAATATATATATATATATACACACACACATATATATATATGATCATTATTTTTGAGTGTTTAAATTTATTTTAATTAGGATATAATTCATATATCATACAATTCACACATTTAAAGTTATATAATTCCATGCTTTGGGTATATTACATACTATTTATATATATGTGCTATTTCAAGTAGTTTTGGTTTGATCTTTTTTGTGGTACTGGGCATCAAACTCAGAGCCTTGTGCTTGCCAGGCAGGCACAGCACCACTGAGCTACATCCCCAGCCCCATTTCAACTATCTTTAAGTGTACAGTTAAGTAACATAAGTACACGCAGAGAGCTGTGCAACCAAGGCCACTGTTCACTCCCACACCTTTCTGGAAGGTGTATAATTCTGCATCTGATCATCACTTCCTTCCACCACAGGGGTCTAAAAAGACAGAACCTTCATTTTCAGCAGTGTGTTTGTTCATCCTTCATTTTCAGCTGTGTGTGTGTTCATGTTCAGTGGTTTTAGAGGAATTCTGGATTGGATGGATTATGACTTCCAGGTCTGCACAGTGCCAAGGTAGACAGGTCTGTGCAGGTCTCCTGAGGCCTAGTGAGACTATCTCTGATTTGTCCCCAGGAGCAGCAGACCTGACTGAAGGGCACATGCCTGCCCAAGGCCACCCGGTCTCAGGAGAGGCCACCAGAAAGCTGCACCAACTACCCTGTTCCTACAGGCCTCTTAGGGCTCCCTGTCACTTCACTGCACCCCTGTTGTCATCATCACCCCTTCATCTCATCAAACCACCGAACACAAGCATCTCTCCAGATGGGATCCCTCTTTGCAAGCAGACTTCTCCTCACCTGAGCCCAATGCTTGCTTTCCATGACAGATACTGTTCTAGAAGCCAGACCTTGGCTGGCTTTAAAAATTACAAATATCAGGCCGGGCATGGTGGCTCATACCTGTAATCCCAGCACTCGGGAGGCAGAGACAGGAGGATTGCTGAGTTTGAGGCTTGCCTAGGCTACATAGTGAGCTCAGGGCCAGCCTGAATTACAAAGTGAGACCCTGTCTCAAAAAAAAACAAAACAAAAGCCTCTGTGTGGGTTCCTGGGGAGAGGCATAGACCTCTCCTCAGGGGCTTTAAAGACTCTGAGACCACACTAGCTCTCCCAAAGAAAACTCACAGCCCTTGCGACAGGCTGAGGCCAAGAAGCTGCTTAATGGATAAAGAAATCCTAATGGAGGAACCCCGGCACTCCCAAGTCATTTATGGGGCCACCCCTGCTGACACCAACCAAGACTCGGACTCCTCCACCACCAACCACCCTCCCGCCATGTTCCTCGGTGGAACGTGCTTTTCTCCGGGAGTCCCACTCGGATTCCCCTCGAACGTGGAAACCCTCTGTGTCCCCCCCACGCTGACGTCCAAGTCCCCTGCCCTCAGGGAGCCGCTCGACCTTGGGGGGGCAGTGCCCAGCGCCGCTCCCCGTGCGGCCACTCTGAGGACCTGCGCCAGGGCTCCTCGGGGAAGGCAGGCGTGAGGCCAAGCCGGCCTCGGCTGAATCCGAAAGCCCCGGCGCGGAGGAAGTGCCCGAGCCAGCCGCCCCCTCTGTGCAGCAGCCCGGTCTGCTGAACCGAAATGCTCGGCTCACCTTCTGGACCACACAAGGATTTTTGAGAAACAGGAATTTCTAACAAATGAGGATACAGGAAAGAGCCTGACCCACTCACTGTCTGACTCCTGCACCGAGCTGGCCGGCCCCGCCTTCCGCCTTCCACCTTCGCCCACTTCCGTTTGGCTTGGGGTGGGGGCAGGTGAGGGCCCCCAGGAAGAAATCCGCCACGCCAGCCACGGAGGAGCATCCTGCGCTGGTGCCACCTCTGCACCACAAACTCAGTAAGGAAGGCTTGGGGATCAGGGTGCCTGAGGCTGTCTGGAGGGCCCAGGGTTAAGACCAGGCACCTGCTTGCCTTGGGGCACTAGACTTGGGGACAGGACAGAAAATGATACATTAAGACACTACATTTAAAAACCAAATCAGTGCAAAACTCCATGATAAACACAATCTCCAATTTTTTTTTTTTTGAGACAGTATCTCACTTTGTAGTTCAGGCTGGCCCTGAGCTCACTAGCCCAGGCAAGCCTCGAACTCAGCAATCCTCATGTCTCTGCCTCCCCAGTGCTGGGATTACAGGTGTGAGCCACCATGCCTGGCACTGTGGTATGTGGTATTGATTGCTGGTAGGCATGAGTCACCACACCCAGCATTGTATATGGTTCCCGGGATCAAACTCAGGACCTTGCGTTTGGGAGGAAGGTGCCGGAACCACTGAGCTAAATCTCCGGCCCACAATCTCCATATTTTAAATAGTCTGGACCCTCCCCTGCATTTCCCTCAACCTTTCTCTTCCCCCTGACTTGTAACTGTGGGAATATAAGCTCTGGGCAATTTTCATCAAAATCAGCAACTTTAAACTAACAGCAGCTCTCCAGGCAGGAGGAGCCCAGGGGTCCAGCACAGGCCCAGCCACACAGCTGGAGGTGAGCACAATGGGCACAGATGGAGCAGAGAACACACACCTGCCTCTATGCTCTTTTTCCCTCCCTGGTAGGACTAGGCAATGGGCAATTGTCTGTGCCAACCTAGCACAGCATTTCCAGGCACCTCTTCACCTATCTTCCCCAAACCTGCAGTGTCAACACTGGGTGGTGCTGAGCCCAGGCAGAGAGATGGCTGCACAGCCCCACTCACAGCCAGTTTCCTCGCAGCCAGAATGGAGTCCCTGCGATCTTACAGCAAAACCTGCAGCCACTGGTGGGACAGGAGGCATCAGCAGGGCCCATCCCAGGGGGCACCACGGTGGTGATTTCACCACATTGTTTTGAGGGTCTCTGTGGTGAGGGTGGAGTGAGAACCCAGAAAACAAGTCTGTAGCAAGCAGAGGGAGAAAGGATTGTCCTCAGCAGCCCAGGCACTAGTCCCTTCACAATCCCGGGGCAACGTAGAAGCCCCAGGGGCTGTGGAGCTGCTGCTGAGTGAGCCTCCTGAGGCTATGTGCGCCTGACTCACTTGAGACAGGTAGGAGTCAGGAAACAGCCCTAGGAACTGAGATACCCTGAAGGTATCCCAGAAAAGCAAGAGAGGAGAGAGGCAATCAAGGGTGGGCCAGAGGCAGCCTGGGGCAGACCACCAGGCAGCACAGAACCCATGCCTGGGATTCCTGTGTGGCCCGCTTCCCTTCAAAGCCAGATCCCGGCTGCCTGAAGCAGACTGGATACCCCTCCTTGCTAGCCGCAAAACAGAGCTTCTACCCCACCAGTGGTTTTCAGAAAAAAGAACAAAACTCACTGTCCCAAACAGACTCGCAGGGTGAGGTTAGGCCTGCTTCCCTGTCCTGGCCTTTCACATCCACAAGAACCAGTTAGAGCCAGGTTGGAGAGGGGCAGAGATGGATGACTTTGCCCAGCGCTGTGACTGGTGTCTCACTGCCTGCTGATGTGGACAGCAGGCAGGAGGTGGTCAGGAGGAACAGGGTACATATTAGCTCTGCCTTCTAGACATGACCCACTGGCGTTGCCAAGGGCAGATAGGGACTCAGCAGCCAGAACAGCTGGCCGCACCGCTGGAAATGCAAGAAGGACCTGACACTTGGACACTTCATGGCCATTCTGAGAATAGCCAACACACCCTGCATTCCAGCCCTGGGTCACTAGCCTAGAGAGAAATGGACCCTTATGTTCACATGCATACCGACACGGGAGTATCATGGAAGGTCTCTTCAAAGTTTCCAAACCCTAGAGAAAAACACACAGGTCCCTCTAGGCCAGTCACCCAGGGGACCCCTTCAGTGGTGAAAAGGCCCCAAAGATATCAAACCAGCAACAAGGGCCCAGTCCCAAGGCCCGGTGCTGCCTTGTTTCCTTCCATGGGATTGCAGAGCAGCAGAACTTGGGGAACAGAAAATAGCTCTGTCGTTACCAGAGATTAGGCATAAGACGGTGACTATCTCCAGATGGAAATTTGGGGGGAATAGTGTGCTTGTCAAAAGGAACATCCAAAAAGGTAAATTGCTCCTGTGTAAATGATACTGCAATAAGCCTGAGACTGAAAGAGAACTAACAGAAAAGCAAGAGGTGTACATTTTTTAAAATTTTGTATTATTATTTATTCTTTTTTTTTTTTTGCAGTACCAGGGATCGACCTGGGGCCCTTGTGCATCCAAGGTTGGTGCGGTACCACTTGAACTAAATCCCCAGCCCAAGAGGTGTACATTTTAATCCTGTGGCCTTTATCTAGTATACTGGGGACAAAAATATGCATTTAGCTACAGAAATAGCTCCCCATAAAAGCTCACTCTATATTGCTCAACATTGCCCCTCTTTATCTTTTTTTTTTTTTTTTTTTTTTTTTTTGAGACAGGGTTTCGCTTTGTAGTTCAGGCTGGCCCTGAGCTCACTATGTAGCCCAGGCAAACTGCCACGAACTCAGCAATCCTCCTGTCTCTGCCTCCCGAGTGCTGGGATTACAGGCATGAGCCACCACGCCTGGCACTGTGGTATGTGGTATTGATTGCTGGTGGGTGTGAGTCACCATGCCCAGAATTCTATGTGGTTACCAGGATCGAACTCAGGACCTTGCACTTGCGAGGCAGGCACCGGAACCACTAAGCTAAATCTCCGGCCCTATCTTTTTATTTTTTGAGACAAGGTTTCACTATGTAGGCCTAGCTAGTGGTGCACTCGTAGAGATCCTCCTTCCTCAGCCTCATGAATGAGTGCTGCTATTACAAACATGTGACAAGCCCTCTCTTTTTTTCACAACAGCAGATAGTAGCAGTATCATATAGGTGCCAAAAGCAGGGCTCACAGAGGATCCCTAGCTTCCCAAGGATACACAGTTAAGATCTGTGTACCTAACTCCAAAGCCCGTGTGCTCCTCCTATTACTGCACCCCCTCCCCTCAGAAGGCTACAGGCTGGGGACAACACCAGAGCTCTGGTTCACACAATCACAGGTCATACCCCAGATGGCAGCCTTTGAGGGCTGGCTTTCCATGCCAGCCCCGTCTATCCACAGAGCGATGGATCCCTCCCCCCATCCCCAACCTCTTTATGTTTAGTGGAAATGATCATATTTGTAATTCATCTTTTGCCAGATTGACTGAACTAATAGATAAGGTGGAGCAATTTAAAAAACAAAGGGTACCCAAAGAATTTCAACCAGGGTCACTTTTTTTTTGAGACAGGGTCTCGCTTTGTAGTTCAGGCTGGCACTGAGCTCACTATGTAGCCCAGGCAAGCTTCGAACTCAGCAGTCCTCCTGTCTCTGCCTCCCGAGTGCTGGGATTACAGGCATGAGCCACCACGCCCAGCACTGTGGTATGTGGTATTGATTGTGGTGGGCGTGAGTCTCCATGCCCAGCATCGTATGTGGTTACCGGGGATCAAACTCAGGACCTTGCGCTTGCAAGGCAGGCGCCGGAACCACTGAGCTAACCCTCCGGCCCCAGGGTCACTTATCTGTACATCATGTTCATCCTAGCACTGTTCACAATAGTCAAAAAGTGGAGATGACTCAGATGTTATCATTGAGAAATAGATTAATAACACAATGATGTGTATTGGCTGTTCAAATAATTCGGTGGACTGTTACTCAGCCTTAAAAAGGAAAGCATGCAGATACAGGCTGCAACACCAGTGAGGCTTGAGGACATCACACTAGGTGATATACATGCATACCAAAGGGCAAATCCTAAGACCAAGTGAGCTGTCCCAGCCCCTCATGACCCTACTTCACTCTGGGTCACCTCCTTCCTTCTGGCTGCCTAACCCTGGCAATCATGGGTTTCCCACAGCATGAGCTACTTTAAGAATCCACAGAAACAGGCTGGAGATGAGGACTGTACCACTGTAAAGAGGACCCCAAGAATTTGAGTGCTGCCTGGACACTGTGAGCCTGAGTGAGGAGACATCTCCTGGGGCAGGTGCAAAGTAGGTAGCCCTGCAGGCAGCATTGGGAGGGAAGTGGACAGGAGCCTGCAGGTCCAGCTTCTTCTCCCAGATGGCACCACTGCCAGAGCCCTGCAGTCCTGGCACCCTCATGCAGAACATGGTGCACAGGGCCTCCAACCTGCTTGGCAGAAGCACCAGGAGTTCACTCAGATGGCTCTGGAGGCAGGAATTCTCCTGAAGACCGAGCAAGCTCTGTAGTTGGCAGAAATCAGGGGCCTGCAGCAACTTTCACAGAAGTTCATGACTTCCCTTTTCAGGTCTCATGCTGTATTGGACTCCAAGCCAGCACATACCTCTGCGTGTTTGGCAGCAGCGATGGAGGATGGGAAACTCCTGGCGGCCTGAGGAGGGACTAGTTTTATATCTGCATTTGGGTCCCAAGTTCCACATGGTCAAAAACAGCCAAGAAGTAGTTCCTCTGCCAGAGCCTCACAGCTCAGCCATGGTGCTGTATCCAGGACTCTAAGACACGGCAGGGGACAGCTCAGTAACAACCTGGCAGGCAGCTTGGCCTCCACCAGGAGGTCCTGAGTCACCACCCAATACAGGAGCAACCTCCAACATACCCAAGGTCTCTGATCACACCTATCTATAAGGCAGCGAACACTACTCCCATTCCACAGGTGGGCAAAGCAAGACTCTGGGAAACCCAGATGCAGAGAAAGCAAATAATATACCTGAAGTCAAACGCTAATAAGTTTCAAAGTCAAGGTCCAGCCAAACTCTTCACATGCCTGGCCCTCCAAGGCCTGGACCTTGCATGACCTGCTTTGTAATTCCCAAGGGCCTGCAAGGGGTACCAGCACAGCACAGGCAAAGGGAAGTGGGTAAGAGACGCTGTGGCATCAGGAAGGCTCCAAAACACATGGTGTCATTCCCAATTGGTCTCCCCACCCCAGTGCTTCATCCTGTGCTCTTTCATGTTGTTACTTTTCTGCTTGTGATTTTGTTCCTGGAGTTTCTGGCCACAAAGCCCTTCCTGAGGGGTCCCTTTCCCAAAGCCGCATGCAGAGATGGTAGTGATGAAGGACAGGAAATAAAATTTGATCAGTATGGCCGTGCAGGGAAGGACAGAGGAAGAAATTTAAGATCTGTCTCCTGAGACCCAACAGAAACCTCAGAGTTTTACAGAAAGGGGAACAAAGACAGGGGTATGTGTTCCTGGTCAAAAAGTCTGGTTGAGTCTCTTTCAGATCTGGTTTCCTTCATGGGTAATGTCCCAAATTGGGGGCAGAGGTGACCGCGACAACAAATTCTGTGTTTCCTGGAACCTGAGGGGGCTGCAGGTTTAGCAGCATAGCTGAGACTTCTAGGCATTGCTCTGTGAGAGAGTAGAACTGGATGTTGTAAGAACCAGCAACCAGATGTCTCTGAAAATTACTTTATCTACTCTTGTCTTGGTGTCCTGGCTCTTAAAGGAGAATGAAATAAGATCAGTCATGGAGCTTTTGCAAATAGGAAGGGGACTAAGAAATGGATGGGGGTGGGTGAATGGGAAATAAGATCAGTCATGGAGCTTTTGCAAATAGGAAGGGGACTAAGAAATGGATGGGGGTGGGTGAATGGGTAAGACGAATTGAGATGTGTTCTGGACGCAGACAAGCTCCTTATGATGAATATAATTATTATGCAGTGCAAATATGTACTAATAAAAATGAAAATGTAAGGTTAATGATCCTTGCATTACACACAGTCTCTGAGTGATGCACAGCTTGTGTGCAGAGAGGAATTGGACCCAAATCCAAAGTGATGAAAGAGACAGGTGTACAAGAAGACAGAGAGCCAAGCTTCATCAGGTTCAGTCACCCACCAGGCATCCACAGCCCAGGCTCTGGGTTCCTGTTCCACTTCCTCTTTCTCACCCTCAATTCCCTCTGTTTAAGTTCCCAGTGATTTCGTTAAAGAGCTTTAGAGGGGAAAAAGACTCAAAATACATCAAAACCAAAACCACTGTGACACTCAACTGTGTGAGCAAAGAAGAGTTCCTGGGAAAGGGCCCACATCGAGGAAGCAGTCAGGGCTCCACGGGCAGCATCGTAGTGCCCCTCTCCAGAGCATCAACCCTGCCCTTCCTCTCCCTCTGCCAGGTCCCTGTCTCTGCCACCCTGCAAGTGTCACAGCCCTCGAGTATGTGAAGGAAGAACAAAATGAGCTACCTGTGTTCGAGGGCACCCTGGTTCACCCCCCCCTTACTTTTGTTTTGTTTTGTGTTCGCAGTACTAGGGACTAAACTCAGGGACTCTGTCGTCGAACTATACTCTCCATCCCCCTTTTTTTTTCAAGATAGGGTCTCACGATGTCATTAGATTGCTTATTTATAGAAATAGCCAGCTACAAGCTCAAGCTCCATGGGTAATTTTACCTTTACTGCCATCCACATGAAAAAAAAAGTTAAAATAAATGGATAAAATGAATTTTTCAATTCGACTTTCTTTAACCCCTGTAGGTCCTACACATCTATCAGCAGATTCAACCACCCTCAAGTAGAAAGCACTGGGGGAAATAATTGTACCGGTATAAACATATAGACATATAGACATTTTTTCTTTCCTTATTCCCTAAAACACAATATATTAACTAATTACTAGTTACACACCCCTTGCATCATTGAGGTATTACTAGTAATCTTCAGATGGTGAAGTGTAGGGAAGGATTGTGGAGGTTATATGCAAATACTGTGCCATTTCATTTAAACAGCATTGTATATAAGGGACTTGAGGGTCTTTGGATTTTAGCATTCAAGCAGGTTCTCATAGATACAGAGGTATAAACATATATCCAAAATATTTTTATGCCAGTATGTCATCAATATTTTTAAGCATTAATAAAAACATTGTGTTCATCTGTAACATTTTTGAATTCTGAAGTGCGTCTTAATTGCACAGCCCAACTCAAATCAGACTGCCCACGTTTCTGGTACTCTGTGGGACAACCCAGGTCTCAACTCTGAGACTTACACTTTCTTTTTTTTTTTTTTTTTTTTTGAGACAGGGTCTTGCTTTGTAGTTCAGGCTGGCCCTGAGCTCACTATGTAGCCAAGGCAAGCATTGAACTCAGCAATCCTCCTGCTTCTGCCTCCCGAGTGCTGGAATGATAGGCTTGAGCCACCAAGCCCAGCAAGACTTACACTTTTGATGTGGGCTTCCCACAGGATCCCCAGCCACAGACTTAGGAAGGTTTCTGGGGCCCCATGTGGACTGACAGTTTGCAGTGCTCAGAGGAGGCAGCCGATATAGGCCGTCATAAATTAAACAAGTGCTGGTCCATGGGTGGCTGAGAAGCCCTCCTCTCCTTTACCTCCCTATAATGATTCTTTCTGTTCATCCCTGGGGGAGCCAGGGTGTCAAGGAGCTGGGGGAGTGAGAGGCCAAACCTGCACTTCTCCATCAGACACACATTCCCCAACAAGCACCATCTTCCAAGTTTCACCTACCGCCCTTGATCCAGTGCAGTGAAAAGCAGTCCCTTCCCCTGCTGCTCACTTTCCATTCTTCCTCTCTCCCACCCTGAGCATCTGCAGCAGCATCAGATCTCACCCTCCAGGCGCTATCTCCAGCCTGCCCAGGCCCTGACCACCCCGCTGTCTCTGTGATGTTGCGCTGGACCAGGACCCCGCACTTCAGCTCAGCACTGAGCACTGCAGCTCAGCCTTGCTGCAGTAGCCTTCTTCCCTCGGCTCCCTGCAGCCTGTCCTCCACACAGAACCAGAAGAGTCTTCTTTGAAATGCAAGTCTTCGGCAGTAAAAACACATCTCAGTAACATCGACATAATGTAAGACATAAACCATTTAAGAATCGATCTTAAAAAATTAGATACCACATTAAAATTTTATTAAAATACTTTAAAGAAGACTTAAGTGAGACAAACCATATTCATGGACTAAAAGACTTTCTTTTTCATAGTTCTGAGGACTGACTCCAGTGCACTTGCACTGAGATATATCCCTTTTTTAATTTCTTTATTTTGAGCTGGGATCTCACAAAGTCTCTAAGTTGCCCAGGCTGGGCTTAAACTTGGGATCCTCCTTCCTCAGCCTCCCAGGGCCCTGGAATTATAAGCCAGTACCACCATACCATCAACAAACTCATTTTCATAAAGATAGTAGTTCTCCCCAATTATATTTCCAGTCAAATACGAACATATCTGTTGAACTTAATTCTAAACTTGAAAGAAGGAAAGTAGCAAAAGTACTCAAGGCAGAATAGTAAACTAGAAAATATGGGGAAAGTATTCCTCAATATCAATATAGTAACATTATTTAACATTGGTTAAAAAATAGACAAATTGAAAAACTGCCTACAAAGAGACTCACATCTACATGATGATCTGATACGGCAACGATGTTGTAGCTTAGTAGCTTTTTAATAAGTGGGCAAACACTCTTGGCTATTACATAGAAGGAAAACACTGTAGCAAGTAGGCATCATTCCCTACTTCACATCACATAGAAAAATCATTTCCAATTGGATATAAGACTGAAAAACAAAAGACAAAATTCTAAAATTTTTGAAAATAATTTTGTGGCCTGAGAATGTGGCAAATAGTCAGCTAGTAGCTCATGAGTGGATATCATAAAGGAACAAATGGACAAATCAAGCTTTTTGGACATTAATCAACTCTGTCATTAATCACAACACAAGGAAATAAGGCACAATCAAGAGAAAAATAATCACAACAAAATACTAATGCCCCTAATATGGATTGATTGTGGCAAGTCAATAGGACAGAAGACAGCCCCACAGAGAAAAGAACAAGAGGCTGGAACAAGGAAAGGATCCAGGTTGACCATCACATGCATAAAGAGACTCAATGGTGTCTGATGGACATGAAGGTGTGAACTGACAGAAATGTCTGTGAGCTGCTGCCAGGCTGCTGACCTGGTTGGTGCACAATGGGTGCCTCATGCCAGCAGGCTCCATGTGTTTGCAGTCAACCCCTGACTATGATACATAATCCAGAGAAGGCTTACAGTACACAGGAGGTGTGCGTCAGCTCTGTGCAAACACCTCTCCATTTTATGTGAGCGAATTGAACATCTGATGAATCAGGTATCTCTGGAGTCCAGACCTGTCACCTTGGGAAACAATGCAGCATCACTCAGTGAGGCTGAAGATAAGTTTCTCTTTTTTTTTTTTTTTTTTTTTTGAGACAGGGTCTCACGTTGTAGTTCAGACTAGCTCTGAGCTCACTGTGTAGCCCAGGCAAGCCTCGAACTGAGCAATTCTCCTGTCTCTGCCTCCCGAGTGCTGGGATTACAGGCATGAGCCACCACGCCAGGCAACAAGTTTGTCTTTTGAGCCACCAATTCTGTTGCTAGGATATATACATTAGGGAAAGTCTTGCATGCATCCCAAGAAGATGTGCTTAGGGTAGACATTAAACTCTAGCAATAAGGGACAATATCCCAGACAGACATATTCAAGAGTGTTAATATAACCAAACACTGTACATGAACCCATCAGGCACATCCAACAACACAACAGAAGTTCAGAAATGTAATTTTGAGCCAACTACACAAGTGTAAAAGAGTATAATTTCACATTTATAAAGTTCAAAACTGCTCAAAACTAGATCACATCCATTAAAGAATTTAAATCTATAGTGTAAAACCAGAAAGAAAAGGCTGGAAACAATAAATCCAGGTTGGGGTAGCAATTGTGTGTAGTGGGGGCAGGTTCACCAAAATCCTGAAAGGCAACAAGGGTCTCGAAGGAAGAGAAGGCTCACAGGACTGTGGACTTTATCCCTTCTACCCACCTGCTTTTTCTGAATCATCTTTTCTATTTACTCAACGCAGGAAATCTTTCCAGGCCCTCAAGGTAGACAGAAGAAAGGCCAGCCCTGACCTGACTCCACCCAAACACTCTGGTTGGGTCCCCAGAGTGCCCCTCACCTGGTGCTACCTCGCTGCTGTCCGCCGGGCCTCCTCCTCCTCCAGGCCTCAGCCAGGAGCATGGCTCGGCCCACCCCTGAGAGTGAAGAATAGAACCTTCCTCACCTTCCAGTCTCACCTCTCACGGGGCAGTCCGGGCTCTGGATTCACAGACCACTTCTACTGGCCCAGCCCATCTACCAGTTCCTGGCAGCCTGTGGCCTCTCTGTCACTATATGTGGAATAATCAAATGGGTGATGATGCAGAAAATCATATTAAAATTGAGTGCTTAAGTACACGTGATTATGCATACCTATAGTCCCACACCCAAGTGGCTAAGCAAGAAAATCACCAGGAGTTCAAGGCCAGTGTGGGCTATGCAGTGGGCTCAAGATTAATCTGAGCTACATGCTGAAATCCGTCTCAAAAAGCCAAAAGAAAAGATGATACATATCATGTCAGAGAGGCAGGACGAGGGCTGGGTGAGGGTTCTAGAGGGCTCCATTTTCTGAGGAGAGGAGAAAGACCATTCCTCAAAGAGCCAGGGAGCCTGTTTTCCAAGAAATATGCTGGCTTTCAAGGGTCTGATGTGACTCAGTTGAAGGAAGTTGGGCCCAGAGGATCACAACCCCGTGCCCCTCAGAGGCCGAAGTAGGACCTAGAAGGTGAGAGTCACCCTTTCCTGGTTGTGGCAGAGTCACATTCCACAGCAGAAGACAGCCTGTGGAGGGAGATGAAGACTGGAGGGGATCCGAGTTGCTCAGGGGACCCAGAGTCACACCCCTCAGCACATACAGGGACAAGGAGCCCCCATCCCTCAGGTGCCTGCTCCGCACAGTCTTTCTGCTGCTCGTCATATCTAGGAGCCCATATCAGGTGCTCCAGGTCATGTGGGCCACCCTGGCTTCCAGAGAGCAGCTAAGACCCCACCCTGACACCCTGAAACCCAGGCTCATGCCCGATCTGGCAGGAGCAAGGTGGCCTACCTGGGGCGTGGTCAAGGCCTGCAAGTGTCCGCTGGTGTGGGTGCCTCCATCCCCAGCAGCCCCTGGGTTTGGGAAGGGCCCAGCCACCCGGCAGCCCTGTTTTGCTATGAACCACCAAGCTGGGCCTCTGCTCGCTTCCTGGAGAAAGCAGAAGTGGGACTGACAGATGCCAGGCCACCCCCACAGGACGGCTCCAGGCTGCAGAAAGTGCACTGGACCGGAGACAGAAAGGGAAAGCACAGCTCTACATTTCAGGTGTGAAGTCTCTCCCTGTGACCAGCACCCGTCCTTGCTGAGCCCCAGGAAACTGAAGACAACCAAGGCATACAAGTGGATCTCACTGGAGACAGGTCACAGTGCCGAGGGACAGGACCTGGCCATCAGCCCTGCCCACCAGGCAGAGACCCTAGTCTTCTTGTCCTTGAGCCCCAGATCTCACCAGAGCCTCTAATGTGATGACCAGCCTGGGGTGATGGGACCTCGAGACTGTGATGAGGAGAGGAAAATGTAAATAATAACTAAGTTCTCTGAGCCCACTCACAAGAGCTAAACCAGGCACCCACCAACAGTGAACAGATGGAGGAAATGTGCCAACATACACAGGGCAGTATTAGCTGTAAAGAATAAAGTCCTGTCATTTGCAGGAAGTAGAAGGAATTTGAGCTCAGGAAAAAAAATTTACATGTTTCCTCTCATACATAGAATCTAAAAAAAAAAGACATGAAAGTAGAAGGGAGAGTATCAGAAAAGAGGAAGGGAAAGGGGGAGGGAAAGGTGAAGAAAGAGGGGGATGGGGAACCTGATTGCAGTATACTATATACATGTACAAACTGCCCAAATGAAGTCCATGTAACTAATACACACTAATAGAACAAAAGACTCAACTGCTCTAAAACAGTCTCTAGATGCTCATGCCTCTGAGCATGTTAGAGTGAGTTGTTCCGCATCGTGTACATAGCACCAGGAGACAAGTGTCTGTCCACAGCTCACAGGAACCTCTGAGCTCCTCAGACTGACTGTGAGTGAGAGACCACAGAATCCCCAGAGCACTCTCAGGACAAACAGACAGAAGCAGCTCTGGTGAGGAAGCCTCAATGCGCCAGCTCAGATATCAGTGGACAGCAGCTGGTGGAGGCCATGTGCCCAGGTGTGGTCTGGCTGCCAGCCAGTGCTGACCTGGTCCCCAGCCCCAGTGTCTCTCCTCCCTCTCTCCATCCAGCAGACAGTTGGATCCCAGGACTCCAACAACTGTCCTGGGAGGAGCAACAGGTACACACCTCAGCATTGGTTGTCAGCATGCCAATCGGAGAGGGCTCCACTTTCCTTTAGAGCAGCAAATTAGAATCCACAGTTGGAGCACAGTTGGAGGCTCACTGTGCCACCATGCCCAAGGCATGTTTGGACAAGACCCTTTCTCCAGGACAGGCTGGACTCTTGTGGATCGTTTGGACCTAGGATGGAGTTCCGCTGTGTTTTAGAGGACAAGAAGATAAAAGGGGGTGAGGACAGGCAATGGGAGAGAGCAGACCCTGGAGGCATCTGATGAAAACCATCCCCTCTCCCCAGTGAGACTGTGAGTAAAATCTGCAAGAGAATGTTTAAGTCCGAAGAAAGGTGGTGCAAAGGGAAGTTATTGTTCAGAGAATTACTCTTTTCTTTTTTCTTTTTTTTTTGAGACAGGGTCTTGCTTTGTAGTTCAGGCTGGCTCTGAGCTCACTATGTAGCCCAGGCAAGCCTCCAACTCAGCAATCTTCCTGTCTCTGCCTCCTGAATGCTGGGATTACAGGTGTGAGCCACCAAACCTGGCCAGAGAATTACTCTTGCCAAACATAGGTTAATCCTCCTCCTGAGTCTTCACCTCTGGGGTCCCATTATGCCTCTGTCTAGATGCCGTCCAAAGCCTCATGAAGTCACAGGTGGGGCATTTTCAGAAGTGACTGGATTTAGAGTGTGTGACACTGGGATTAAGCTTGTGTGTGTGACTAAATGGGTCCACTAACTGGTCTGCCCAGCCCTACACTGAGCAGCCTGCACACAATATGGAAAGGACAGAAAGAATCTGCTGTTGTCAATTGCTTGCTGTCTTCTGACTGCCATGGACTGTTTCTCCTCTGTAATGCCCTCTGCTGGGCCACCTGCTTTGGAGCCAAGTGACTATGGACTGAACTTCTACAAACTGTGAGGTAAATAAACCTTTCCTCCTATAATTTTGGGTGCTGGATATTTTTTTTCAGCAACACAAAAAGTAACTAAGACAGGCACCCTTGTGTCCCTACTCCCATGCTTTGCAGCCATCGCTATGGAAATTGAGGGTGATTTGAACAGGAACACCGTGACATCATGCTGGTCCATCTGATAGCTTTGGCCTGCTGAGTAACCCCAGGTGGCAGCATACACAGTGTGGGCACACTGGACAGGCTACTCTCCCTGCCCTGGGCAGCATGTGAGAAGTCACCACATTGCTCTGAACAGTCTGCAATGCAGGCCTGTGAATTCTGGGTTTTTCCATTCAACACTTTCAGACCTTGGTTGACCACAGATAACTGAAAACAGAAAAAATGAGACCAGATAAAGGGGTGGGGCACTGCTGTATCCTAAAGATGGAATACAGAGTTAATAATTTTAAAATAAATATTTTTCTAGCTTTTAAAGGGAAGCATGTTAATTTCATCTGGTATGCAAGTGTCCAAGGGATAAGAAATAAAGTCACAAACAGCTCAGCAATAGCCACTCGAGAATGGCAGCATGGGCTGCCCTCTGTTCAGCAAAGCTGTATATTCTGCTTCATGGCTCTTGCCATCTCCCTCAACTAATCACACTTCTCCCCTTTGTCACTTCAATGTGTTTTTGTTCCCTCTTGGGAGCTAGGAGGCAGGAAGCCTTCAGCCCTCTTTCTTAACAAACACGGAGGAAAGAAAGCAGCTTCCTCACAGCTGGGGTGCTTTGTAGCCTTGGCAAGGTCACTGTGACCTCCAGAAAGAGAGGGGAGACCAGTGGGGCCCTCTGTCTCAAGGTGGCACCACTGCAGGGCACATCTGTAGGTGCAGATGGGGCCTCTCACAGTCATGCCTGCCCTCGGACACCACCGTGCACCCCATAGGTTCGGTATGCCCAGGATGATGATGCCAAGTTCATTGGTACTACTCACTCCATGCGCATGAGAGTCTCTGGGCACAACAACACCCTCATGAGGCCAGATTGTTTCTTTCTGGAGCAGTGGGGATGAGCAGCTGGAGGCAGTGTAGCTCCCAGTATCCTGTGCCTTCGTAGCATTGATGCGACATCACTAGAAATGAGTCCTCCCCGAACTACTTCAAGTGTGGAGTGTCTGTGCCACCACAGTGAGGATATTGGGGAGCAGCTGGTCTGGAAAGGGAAGGGGTACAGCTACTGAAAATAAGAAGCAGAGGGAATATTTTGGAAAGACTTGTAAGAAACAAAATCTTTGAGCTGTGGCTCCAGAAATGTGTGGATATCCGTAACAGAAGAGATCCATTTATGTGCAAATGGATACACCTGGAGGACACACTAATAAGTGAAATAAATCGATTACAGATATGCAAATACTGGATCTTTTCTTTGATATGAGCACCTGTAGATTTAAATGAGTTCTAGAATGTATGATAGTTTATGTAAAATAGGCAATTTCCAAAGGGAATTCAGTGTGTGAACATAATGAGGAGAAGAAATAAATATGATTCCGAAAGAAAATAAAACAGCATGTATATAGGAGGTGGGTGGGTAGGAATGTGGGTAAAAATGAGAATTAACTTGTGTCATATGCTGGTACAAATTCCCCAATGTTGTGTGTGATGGTGAGCTGTATATAAAATGTATCAATAAAGAATTTAATTAAAAGAGAGAGAGAGAGCGATCCAGGCACCTCTGTGAGAAATTAGCTGACATCAGAAGGTTTATCTCTGCCTTCTCTGTCCTGTTCCACTGGGCAGTGTGGATCTCTGAGGCCCAGCTATACTGTTTTGACTATTGTAACTTGGTAATATATTTTGAAAACAATATAGGGCATCCAGCTTTGTTCTTTTTTCTTGAAATCCAAGGCCTTTATGATTATGAATTTTAGTCTTTTTCTTTTTCTGTGAAGATGACACTGGAATTGTGATGAGGATTATATTTTTTCAGACACAAATGTAAAGTTAAAGCTATAATGCTCCTAGCAGGAAACAGGAGAATGTCTATACAACTGAGAGTAGACAAAGATTTCCTAGACAGGATACAGAAAGAAATATATTTAATAGACAAGTTGAGGACTCAACTTCATCTAAATTAAAAACTTCTAATTGAGGGCTGGAGGGTTAGCTCAGTGGTTCCGGCACCTGCCTTGGAAGCGCAAGGTCCTGAATTCGATCTCCGGTAACCACGTATAATGCTGGGCATGGAGACACACCCACCAACAATCAACACCACATACCACAATGCCAGACATGGTGGCTCAGGCCTGTAATCCCAGCACTCAGGAGGCAGAGACAGGAGGATTGCTGAGTTTGCGGCAGCTTGCCTGGGCACCATAGTGAGCTCAGGGCCAGCCTGAACTACAAAGCAAGACCCTGTCTCAAAAAGCAAAAAAAAAACCTTCTAATTGAAATGAAATGAAAAGGCAAGTCATAGACTGGAAGAAAACATTCACAAAGCATCAGTCCAAGGATCTATCCAGCACCTGTACAGGGTTTCAACAAATCAATACCCAAAACATTAACAATACAGTAAAAAATGAGCAAAGGATGCAAATAAACACTTCACCCTTCCCCCCAAAACATAAAGCATCAGAAAATACATGAAAAAGCATTCAAGACTGTTAACTATCAGAGAAGTATGAACTAAAAGTACACTGAAATATTGCAGCACATCCCATAGAAGAGCCAAGATGAAAAGGTCATTCATAGGAAATGTTGGCTCACATGCGGAGCCTCTGACCTCACTGCAGGAAAGTATGATGCACATCCTCTTCTGAATAGCACTGAGCCATCTCTTCGAGGGAGCCAGCACTTCCCCTCAGAGCACTCACCCAGGAGAAGCGAAACAATGTGCTTACCCATTCAGGCACCTGTATCTCTAGCAGCTTTATTCACAGGAACTAAAAGAGCTACAACTCAAATTCTGACCAGTGCATAATGGGTGAAAAGATGATGATAAATTCATTCAATCAAATTCTGTTCAGCAATAAATAGGACATAAGTACTAATACACTTTGCAACGTGAATGAATTGCATAGGTATTCTCTTTACATGAACAAAGACTTAAAAGTGTATGACGCCAAGTTTCTATTCATATGAAATTTACTGATGTGCAAAATTAATCTGTGGCAAAAAAGTCAAAAGGGTGGTTGCCTCAACAAGGAGGCACTGCCAGGCGTGGTGGCTCACACCTATAATCCCAGCACTCAGGAGGCAGAAACAGGAGGATTGCTGAGTTCGAGGCTTGCCTGGGTTACATAGTGAGCTCAGGGCCAGCCTGAACTACAAAGCGAGACCCTGTCTCAAAAAAAAAAAAAAAAAAAACAAGGAGGCACTGTGTGGAAAGAGACATAATATTTAATACCGTCACAGGAGTTTGGGTTACATTGGGGAGCAGTTTGTCAAAATCCTACAATTCAGACATGTATGCTTCAATATGCATAGTTTCACATTAAAAACTGATTATAAAATAGGAAGAGATATAAATATGGCATGGCAAAATGTTGGTCAAGGTTGGAGTTGGATGACAGATGAATAGGGCTTAATTATGCTGTTGTTTTATTAATTTTAGAGATGTTCAGGGTTCCATAAAGAAAGTGAGACAGGAAAGCTCAGTTCATTACAAGTGAAACTCATTGAGTCTTCAGTCACAGAAACAGTGTCACACATGGAGAGAGGACAGGGAACAAGGTAGAAAACCCACGTGTGCAACTTCAGATGCTCAGTGGCCACGTCTGCATTCTATGGGGAAACAGAGCCCCTTACTGAGTGATGTCAGAAAGCCAGGTGGACATGTATAAAGAAATAAAATGCAATCCCTTTCTTCAGACTTCATAAAAGCCAAATGAACCACTGTTTACGTGTGAAATAAGCCACATTAACACTGAGGAAAAAATAAGGAGACTCCATAAGCGTGGGGCAGCGGGGTCCAGCTCTGATGGGGCAGCCCCACAGGTCCATTCCAAGGAGGCCTCAGGCTGCAGGCTGGGGGTACAGACATGGCTGAGATTCCCAGGAGGGCCAGTATCCCAGCTGAATAGAGATGTTTCCAGCAGCAGACACAGCTGAGCAGGGACACGGAAGAACCCGGGACACAGAAATAGAGAAAAGTTCAACCCAAGAAGGAAGGGTGAAGGTGCCAGAGGAGTGGGTACTTCCAGTCAGCAGGATGGATCAGCCCCATCTCCAGCTACCTGGTGAGGGATAGTGGAGAGGGCCAGGCGTGGCATTTATGTGGCCCTCAGACACCCACACCACTGGCCCCAACAAGCCCTGCACCAAGACAGATGCCAACAGGTGTCCAACAAGGTCACAGTGGGACGATGCCAAGACCACAGGTTGGTGGCTTTTGCCAAGGTCCTCCCAGCCCAGGAGGGCAGCTTCTCCCTTCCCAGGCCCAGGTGACTCATGCCTGGTGGACTGACAGATGAATAGGGCTTAATTATGCTGAGTGATGTCAGGATAAGGAAAAGGAAAGGTCAAGAAAGGAAACAACCAGGATCAGGATAGCCAATACCTCCCCAGCAAAGAGGAGGGAGGCTGCTGGGGTGGGCTGAGGGCCCAGAAGCCACATCCCAGAGGTGGGGGCTGATCCTTGGAGGATGCTAGGAGCCCCGGACGGAGCTGTGCTCAGTGCTCCTGGCTTGAAACCAGGAAGATGAAGCAGGGACAGTGGCAGCCAAGACCCTGGTGTGCACCGCAGGTACAGGCTGAGTCAATCAGCAGCTGTGGAGGACAGAAGCCTGGGCCCTACAGTGTGAGACCTGGAGGGTCCCTGGCTGAGAGCAGAGGCACATCTGTCTCCATTGTAAACCCAAGGGAGGATCTGCAGGAGGCTCCCCAGACCTGCCAGCCGGTGGCTTGGTCCTCGTTTCTGTGCCTCAGTGGGCCAGCTTAGGCCACAGCTAGTAGGACACAGGATGCCATAGGAGGAGGCAGGCAACACCCCATGTTCAGAGCGTCTCCCCCACTGAGCCCAAGTCCCCCAAGTGATGCTCTCTGCTCCTGCACCCCATGTGGATGGGTAAACATCTGACCAAGCAGATGTAACCTCAGGTCACAGACAGTGGTGGGGAATCAGGGCACAGTGGGTCAGGCAGGCGGCCCCATCGGAACCAGAACATCGGCCAAACCTCACTGCTGGGCTGCAGCACTGAGGAACCTGGGATGAGGGGCCCGGGCACTGGCCACTTCATCAGGTCCTCATAGCTGGGACCCTGGCCCGGCCTCAGCCCTAAGAGGCCCCTTGCAGCTGCCCATTGACAGATCAGATGGGCTGTGGTCCCTGGGCTGATAGGAACAGTAGCTGTGAGGGAAGCCACCAGCAGTGTGGTCCAGCTTCAGCATGTGGATGGTAGGCAGGGCCAAATGGGGCATCTCTGCCAGGACCCTCCCTGTGAAGACAGATAAGATAGCCTAGGAATGCACCCCAGGTGCTGGGCACAGAGCTGCTGCCAGGTGTGTTTGCTTGGGATAACCCTCTGCGCTGCAGCCTGGGGTCAGAGAGCAGGTCTATGGGGTGCAGGTAGGGCCAGAGGGGGACTCGGCCTGGAGGAGGAGGGCACCGTTCACAGACCAGCTATGACTTGCTAGGGAGCGACAGCCATGAAAGGCAAAAGGCAAGGTTTAGAGAGTCAGGGCTGTGGTCTGGGGCACATGCTCCACTGCCCCAGGGTTGTTTCTGACTCGGAAATGCAAACAGCAGGGCTGCTCCATATTGACTCAGTCCGTCACCCTGAGAGTTAAGCAGAGGAAGTGGGTGAAGCTGGCCAGGGTCGCTGCTCCTGGGTGAAGCAGTGAAAAGAGAGAGAAAGGCAGGGGCAGGGAGTGTCTGGGGGAAGCTGCAGTCGTCTACCTATAAAGAGGCAGTGGGACCACATGTGCCTTCCACACAGCTCTCCTGTCTGCAGGGAGTAGCATGTGTCTGGGCTGACATTTTGTTAGCCGTCTTCACCCTTTGCTGCCGGAAACAGCAACCTCCCACTCAGCACCCAGAGGCAGGGCTCTGGCAGCCCCAACCCACTAAGCCTCTATGCTCAGTGGATCTGCTGGGCAGTGAGGAGTCAAAGAGCTCATCTGCAGTGCAGACAGACACTGAGCATGCAGCTCCTGGGGTGGCAGTGGAACCCTGGCTGACGAGGACCCGTGGGACTTCATCCGCCCAGCCTCAGGGGAAGCAGCACCATGAAGGGGACATGAGTCAGCAGTGGGAGTGGAGCAGCTCTTACATAGATGCGCATAAAGTTACATCTGCCCAGGGTGAGCTGTGTTCAAGGTATACAACTTAACCCTTCTTGCCACCTCCCTGGAAAATCACAAAGAATAACCATGTTGTGGATCTGGAAATGGCTCCTCTCCCAGCTCCAACCCCAACGGGCTTTAAGACCAGGCTCTACTCCTGGGCATTGGACCTGAGAATCAAGAAATCATCAGTCTGCTCACTCTTCCTTCCTCCTATTCCTTCCTTGATTTGCCATTGTTATGTTCATTTTGCTAAGATGGCCTTTTCAAGCCTTGTTCATTACACATTTATATATCTCTCCAGGAATTTCCCACATGACTTTAAAACATATATGAACTCTTTCACGTAGCAAACTAAGACACTGTTCACTGCTCTGACAAATATAGATACCAGCATAGGTGTTCTTTGTTCCCTTCTCATCCCCTGATTTTTGTTTGCTTCATTATTTTACATTATCATGGCTTAAAATACAGTACCAGTGTTTGCTAACTCAAAAACTCTCACTAGCTTCATTTATAACTTGACTCTGAAAACTAGAAAACTTACAAATAGCACTGACAATACTGTAATTTCAAATATACTCTCTGCAGAATTTTAATTCTACATGATTGACAAAATATAAAACAGTAAAATTACATTATATACTTATTAAAAGATTTCTTTTGGAAACAAAGGTAATATTACTTAAAACATGCTAATAATTTCATTACATTTTGCTACCAACTAAATCAGTGAGTCTATCCTTGCACACAGCTGTGATCCCGCCCCACATTTAGAGTGTGTGTCACACTTCCTGCACACCAGGAAAGTGATGCTTGGTGGCTAGAGATTGAACCCAGGGCCTCATACATTCTAGGTAAGTGTTGTACCATCAAGCTACACTCCCAGCTACAACAATCAATTTATGATAAATTTATATATCCTACATACATGCACATAATACACACAGAGTGAACAAAATACAATGAATGCTCAAGCTTCAAACATTTATTATAGTAAAAGTCATATTGTCACCAGTCCCCTCAGAACCCCCAGAAATGCTTCCGGAAGTGGTGAGAAACACAGCACCAAGGGCTTTAAAATGAGAGGAAGCATTTTGAGGGGGATTGTGTACTAGGTGTCTTTTACTGTTGTACTTTTTTTGAAGTTTAAATATTCATTGTAGTTTTTGATCATACTGCACCCACACTCTCACACAGTAGTGCCTCTTCTATGAACTCCATTCTCTCTGTGATTCTGGTTACAACCTAAAATGGATAAGAGCCCAGCCATGTTTCCCAAGATGGTTGAATTTGATTCATCCAACTCAGTTTGTAACCAGAATGATGGAGTGCGTGTGTGTGTAACATAGAACACCCAAAACTAGTGTTGGACAAGCAATTGTTACACTGCATTGTTTAAAACAATGACGGAAAAAGAAGCTGTACACATTCAGTACAGGTGCAATTTTTTCCTCAAATATTTCCAACCTCCCACATTGTTGAATCCAGGAACATGGGATGCATGGATAGAGAGGACAGTCTACACATTGTTGTGTTTTGTTGTTTGAAAGTTGGGTGTTAGCACTTACTTACATACCACTGGCCTGGGGCTTGTCTGGACTTAGCAGCACAACCCTAAGAAAGTAGTCTGGAACAGAGAAAGCCCTCTCTCTTCTTCCTTCCCCAGGGCCGCCTCAGCCAGGCCTCCTTGGGAAGTACATGACTGTCATGGAGGACTGGGCCAGGAAGCACTGAGGGGAGTGGCCAGGAGGGTGAGACACCCCTCCCCTTCCTGGGCAACCATAACGTCAGTGAGGTCAGAGTGACACTGGCTGGGACGATGCCCAACTGGGGAAGGTGAGGACAGTTGTGATGCTTGCTCCTTGGGAGAGGTGACCCAGCCCACTGCCCATCACCAATACTGCCCTGGCTCCCACAGCCTGAGGTGGGCACCAGCCCTGCACAGATGCCACCCCACCTGGGCCGATGCCCATACTGAGCATTCCAGGCTGCCCACTCTATAGCATAGGGTAGGGGAAGGAGGCAGTGCCACTTCCTTTTTCTGCCCAGGCCCCACAGAGGTGGCAGCCGGGCACTTATGAATGCTCAAACCTCAACCACAGGTTCACTTCAAGTTCTGAGGGAGATTCACAGGCAGTTCGGTGTCACCAGCTCAGCTCTCTACAGAATCGCTTCCCGTGCTTCCACAGAAGCTAGGAAATGGGGGACCCGTTGCCTCAGCAGCACCTCAACGTGGTCTCCTTTGCTTCCAAAACTCCCAACGAAAGTGTCTCATTCACACACACCCCGGGAATCTGTTCTAAGACAAAGACTGATCTTGATGGGCTTTTACAGATCTTTCTCAGAACTTCTTAGAAGTGGAGCCATGTGGAAACTAACATAAAAACAGACATTGAGGGCCGGAGATTTAGCTCAGTGGTTCCATACCTGCCTCGCAAGCACAAGGCCCTGAGTTCGATCCCAGTAACCACATACAATGCTGGGCATGGTGACTCACGCCCACCAACCATCAATACCACATACCACAGTACCAGGCGTGGTGGCTCACGCCTGTCATCCCAGCACTCGGGAGGCAGGGGCAGGAGGATTGCTGAGTTCGAGGCTTGCCTGGGCTACATAGTGAGCTCAGGGCCAGCCTGAACTACAAAGCGAGACCCTGTCTCAAAAAAAAAAAAAAAAAAAAAACAGACATTAATGTGGAAAAGCTCTGTATGTTTCAGGAATAATCAGGGCACTATTTTAGGAGCGTTGAATGCAGTGTGTTGCTCAGCCATTCAGAGGCCATGTGAGCTGTAATTAATGCACTGAAACCACAGATCCTCGGGGTGGAAGTGACCCCGTGACAGCAAGAAACTTCTGCACTTCACTTTTTCTCTGGCATCTTTTTAAGAAAAATCTCTGCTGTCCAATGAGTGATGAGTGGCCAGGAGCAGAAAGGGAGGCTACAAGAAGCTACTGAGGTGCCAGGCATGTAGGGGAAGCCCATAGGATCAGCCCCATACAGCCCCCGTGAATCTTCACTTCTCCTATTTCCAGTATGCCATAAATATCCCTCAAGATAATACATTCCCCACACACAAGAAATCTCCAAATGTCTTGGTTGTGTTGCATTCGGTCCTGAATATTTTGTAATTTTTATTCCAATACCTCCTTTGAAACACAAAGCAACATGTTGTTCAGTGTTTATAAATGTTTGTTGTTTTTACTTGTGGCTGCTTTGTCTAGCTGCTAATTGCACAGGGATAGAGAATGTTGAATTGTGTAGACACTTTTTGTGTCTGCTGAGGCCTTTAGGACTGGTCTGGAGGTGCAGCCTTCTGAACATACCTGTCAGAAGAAGCTGGCTTGCGGCACTGTTCAAAATCTCTACTTCCTGGAAGCTTGCTGTCATTGTCCGTCCCTGCCGGTTTCTCAGAGTGCTATCACAGAATTTCCAAACATGTGAGTTGCCTCCTCTCCCCTCCAGGAGATGTACAGAGGTCAAGACCTTGGCGTCTCTGTGACTTGTCCCTTGTATCACCTCACAGTGACAATTCTTTTCTCTGAAAGAGCTTCTTCTTTAATTGATCTTGCTTCATATTGACGCAGGAGAGTTAAGGCCTAACTCACCACCTGAAACATGAGTTCGTGTTCTCTAAAAATCGAAGAATGAATCTTAGGAACAACGGAGGTTTGAGTAGGAAATTTTATTGAGAGAGAAAGTTTCTGCCTTAAGAGAGACAGAAGGGGGAACCTGGAAAGTGAGTAACCCCCTTACCTCACTTTTTACAGGGCTTTTATGGAGCAAAGCCACAAGGTGAGGCGGGTCTGAAATAGGGGGCTACCAGTAAGATTCAGAAAAGGTAGACGGGTTGCAACTGACCAATGAGTATAGTAGGGTCTTCCAATAAGATTTGAAAGAAATGGGCAAACCATGGCTAACCAATGGGTAAATGACAAGCATAGTTACTTTAGCAACTTCCATTGAATAGGGTCCAATGAGAAATCAAGCCCTAGAGGGTCTTGCTTGTCAGGAGACTCCTCCAGGTGGTTCAAAGTCCTGGCCCCCCGCTGTCTGGAGAATTTACAATTGTTGCATTCCCAGAGAGGGGCTGGATCCGGATTTTGACATTCCATCCTGGGAGAATGAGGTCTGCCAGTCACTGCTAACTGGAAGGTAGTTTCTTATGGATGGTGTTGACCTTTGAGGATGTCCTTTTTGCAAGTCTTTCAAGAGCTGGCCCTATCTATCTGCCTACATATGTCTACCTGGCTTTTCTACCTATAATAATATCAATATTACTATGCTACATCAATTTTCATTTAGTAACTTTCCTGGTATGTTTTTCCATTAATTTAAATAATTCTGTGTTTGTATTTGAAATATGTCTCTGAAAACAGGTACAGTTGCATTTTTAAAAAAATCCAAAGTAACAAATGAGTTTAATATATTTACATTTATCATGATCACTAATATATTTATATCAATTTCTGCCTTCTTTTGTGTTCTATTTACAATAATCCCCCCCCCTTCTGTGGAATTAAGAGTTTTTGGCCTTTATCCCCCTCTGTTGGTTTGGAAGTTATACATTCTCCTTTCTTCTTGTTACTCTAACACTTTTTTGAGACAGGGTGTCGCTTTGTAGTTGATGTTGACCCTGAGCTCACTGTGTAGCCCAGGCAAGCCTCGAACTCACAGCAATCCTGGCTCTGCGTCCCGAGTGCTGGGACCACAGGTGTGAGTCACCATGCCCGGCATTGTAGGATGTGGTTACCAGGAATTGAACTTGGACCCATCTCTTGCAAGGAAGATGCTGGAACCACTGAGCTAAATCCCTGGCCCTGTTACTGCTACAGTTTTGGCATGAGCACCTGGCTTCCAAGCACCTGCCCTTGTGCTGTCCAACACAGTAGAACTCCTGGCTGCCTGTGCCCCAAAAAGGGTGAAAATGCCACACTGAATGGTGAAATTTTCTACTTTATTTAATTTTAACTCATAGAGTGACACAGGCCCCAATTATTTTAAAACTTTTATATATGCTTTGAACAACTTACAGATTTTTTTCTTTCAACTCTGTGACATCTGAATGTAGATGAAGTATTTCCAGTAGGCATGGAGCACCCGGATTAGAACGTGCCATACATGGAAAACACACCCCAGATCTGGAGGACTTGCTGTAAGAAGATACTTGTCTCAATATATATCAGTGACATGTTGAAGTCTTACCATTCAGATATTGTAGTGAATAAAATATGTTGTTAAACTAATTTCATCTGCTTCCTTCAATGCATCTACTAAAAAGTTTTGAATTATACCTGTGACTCATACTACAATCTCTACTACTCTATTCTCAGGTATAGTCCAGGGGCCGGGGGTGGAGCTGGGTGGTAGAGAGGTGCAGGGTCATGAGTTAAGAGTTGAAACATTTCAAAAATTTTAATTAAAAAATTCCAGCTTTGTAGTACAC
Source organism: Thryonomys swinderianus (assembly GCA_004025085.1). Lineage (NCBI taxonomy): Eukaryota > Metazoa > Chordata > Mammalia > Rodentia > Thryonomyidae > Thryonomys > Thryonomys swinderianus. Next base: position 18,671 of record PVIC010007232.1, on the reverse strand, counting down.
ACTTGTATTCTCAGTTTGTGCAGAGGCTGAGGCAGAAGGATTGCAAGTTCAGGTGATGGAGCACTGCTCAACTCAACCCCAGCACCACACAAAGAAACAGGATAAATTTTTTTTTTTTTCCTTTTTGAGATAGGGTCTCACTTTGTAGTTCAGGCTGGCTCTGAGCTCACTATGTAGTCCAGGCAAGCCTCAAACTCAGCAATCCTCCTGCCTCTGCCTCCCGAGTGCTGGGATTACAGGCATGAGCCACCACGCCCGGCACTGTGGTATGCAGTATTGATTGCTGGTGGGCGTGAGTCTCCACGCCCAGCGTTGTATGTGGTTACCAGGGATCGAACTCAGGACCTTGCGCTTGCGGGGCAGGCACCGGAACCACTGAGCTAACCCTCTGGCCCAAAACAGGATAAATTTAACAGACAGTTTTAAAGGGACTCTAGAGTTAAAACCACAGTTACCCAGGAGGCCGGAGCTCCAACTCCTTCCCATGTCTACCCACTCCGCAGTCACTACCCATGTGAGTGTCACAGCCCTGCCACCCACACCACTTCTGTCCCGCGGAACCACACACCAGGACTCTTCAGATTCACCAACATCCTGTTTCTAGATTCCTCTCTTTTTTGTACATATTTGACATATATACAAAAGAATAATTATATTCATTTAGAAAATTATATAAATTATATCTTCATCTGTCACCCCTTTCTTCCCGATGTTCCCCTCACCCCATCCCTATCTCCCTGTTTCCTATTCTCTCTCCTTTATTTTGCTTTAAAAATGATTTCTACCTTGGGTTGTTCTTACAAGAAAAACACTATGATCCATAAGCCGTGTGTCTGGTTTATTCTACATAGCATAGAGTCTCGAGGGGCCTCCGTTTCCCTAAAATGGCTGGAAGGGTTCTCCTTCGTGGCTGAGCAGCACTCTGTTTTGTATACACATATTTTTCTACCCATTTGCTGCTGAGGGGCATCTAGGCTGCTTCTCTGCTGCACAGATGTCTTAGTGACTTTCAGACGCGCTCTCTCCTTCCAGCCTTCAGGCCGGAACAGGTGCGCTGAGCCACCTAGACCCCAGACGCTAAGCAGAGGTCCACCTGTGGGTGCCCTCCACGCAGTGCTCTGACCCCAGGAGGACCTGGACTCCACAAGCACCTTGAAGAAAGCCCACCGGAGGCTCCTGGCTGTGCCACTGCCCGCCTGTTTCCAGCCCACCCCGCGGACGCACGCGCTGCATGTGTGTGTTTGCCAAGGGGCTCGGCGCTCCGCTCCGGACTGGAGTAAGACAGTCCTAGGAACGGCTGGCTCAGAGCGGTGCCCAGCGCTACTGGAGACGCACACGCACCGTGCAAATAGCAGGCTGCGAGCGCCATCTGTCTCCCAAGGCTGCCGATTACATTCAGGGCTGCTTAGGGACTCAAATCATTTCGGGTTTTTCTTCCACCAGCAATGAGAAACCTTGGTTCAGAGAGGGAAAGGGGATTTGAAAAAAGAAAAGAAAGAAAGGAACGTGCTGTAATATGTCATGTAACAATTCTTCAAGACTGTTACAATTTATGTGAGCTGTAAGTAAAATTTTAAAAATCGTTAAAAGGTAGAAACAATATATGGACTCCCACACTATTTTATTTATACACATTAAAAAAATCCATTTTTTAAAATAGAGTATTACTCTGCCATAAAGAACAAGTTTGAGTGATTTATACACAAATGGACACACCTAGAGGGCACACTAATAAGTGAAATAAATCGGCCACAGATCTGTAAATACCATATCTTTTCTCTGGTATGAGAACCTGTAGATGTAAATGAGTTCTAGAATGTATGGTAGATTTTGTGAAATAAGAAATATTCAAAGGGAAAGTAATGATGGGAAAGAATAAATATGATTTAAAAAGAAAAAGCATATGTATATGGGGGTGGGGGTTGTGGGGTGGGTAGGGATATAGGTAAAAATGAGAATTAACTCATATCATATACTGGTACAAATTCCCCAATGTTGAGTGTGATTGTGAGCTGTATATAAAATGTACCAATAAAGAATTCAATTTTTTTAAAAAAATAAATCATTCCAATGCTTCTAACAACTAGGAAAACAAAACAACTGTGCTGTGTATAAGGTGTGGTTGAAAAATACAATCAATGTCTAAATTTAAAAATTTATTTCAGTAAAGACACATGGCGATGATCCCCTTCAACTCCCCAGCCCCACCCCCACCTGAACACATTTATCCCATGGCTCCTGATGCTTTCTGAAGCAGCTCTGAAGTTCTCCTTCATGAGTATCTGGCATGCTGCCCTTGACCTCTTGAGCTGATTCAATATATTTACCTTGCATGATCACTGACTTCGGGGAAGGGTCAAAAACCACATGGTGCCAGGCCTGGCACGTAAGCAGGGCACACACCCCCACCCACCCACCCACACACACACACACCACATGTTTAGAAGCTGCCTTCCCAGCCAGTGGCTCTTGGAGCAGCTTTGGCTGCCGTGCGATTTCTGCCACCTGGTGATGATAGAGGAAAGGGGGTTCCAGAGCTGCTTCAGAATGTGCAAAGGTCAATGGAATATACACACCTGAAGCAAGGGAGAGGATTCCGAGAGAGTGGCAATGTGTCTTTTACTGTAATACATGTTTTAATTTAAACATCTACCTTCTATTTGGATCACCCTTGTATAAAAAAGAAACACAGAGGAAAGCAGCACCCAGGAGCCCTTCACAGTGGCTCTGGCCAGTCGTGGTGGCTCTGGCCAGGCACAGGCTCCAGAGACTTCCCGCCACCCACTCTGGGCCACACCCTGCACATGCACCTCATCTGACAGAAGCTGGTCACCTCGCTGCTGGTGAGAGCTGTGTTCCACACTCCTGGAAGTTCTGGATCCCCACCCAGCTCCCTGAGACCCCAGTAAGGGATCGAGAGGGCACAACTAGGTCGGTGTGCCCTGGAGCCCCTACTTCACCACAGTCCAACACACTGGCCTTAGGGCTGGCCACCATGTCCTCCACCACCTGCCATCAACACAATTCCAAACACACCTGCAAACCTGGTGAAGTCACCTGGCGACCTGGGATACGAGCCCTCGATGCCCAGGACTGTACAGGTGGCCCAGGGAGCAGAAGTTGCCCAGCACCCACCAAGAAGCATCCATACTGAGCCAGCCTCGACACCCCCACCACCACCACTTCATAGCCTGGCTTGGAGCAGACACCTGTACGACTTTCTCAGCTTTCCCTTGCTAGGTCCCCTAGCCCAGACCACAAGGTACCCCAGCATATGAATACCGAGCTGGGGAGGCCAGGTCACTGCGGCCATCTACTCATCTCCTTCCTGGCCTTCCACGCCTTGACCATGTATTGAACATGGTCCCTTGAACAGGGGCCCTTGGTATATGTGCTGCCGAAGCGAGCACAAACAGGGGCCCTTGGTATAGACTGCCTGGGCCTCCCACTATCTCCACAGAGCTGGGCCAGCCGCGTGCGGACGTGGTGCGCGCGGGGGCCACCAGGGGGCGCGCGGCACCGCCAACCCGACAACACTGCCTCAGCGCGTCCGTGTCTTCTTCGGCAGCCCAGGAACCTCCACCAGCGCTGTCATCGCAAGGAGGCACCAAGGCCCGGCCATGTCCAGGCAACGCGCCTCCCGCGCCTGCCTACTCTCGAGCCTGGGGACGGAGCCGGCCAAGAGGAGGGCCCGAGCCGCCGGACCAGGCCGGGTGAGCAGAGCCCGCGCCCCGCCCGGCCTCCCAGGCAGGTCTCCCGCGGACCTCCTGGGCCGTGCACCTGTGCCGGGGGCGCCCGCAGCATCTCTGTTGTTGCTCTGCAGGGTGCCGGCCTTGCAGGGTTAGCACGCCTGACAAGACGCTGTTGTATTAGTGAGGTCTCCAGGTTGGCTGGGCAGGGCCGGAGTCCTGGCCTGGGCCCAAGAAGACGGTGTCGGGTCGTAGCACGGACCGGCGGGCAGCGGTGCCCAGGGCTGAGTCATCCCGCCGAGCCCAGTTCTCATCACGCCCTGCACAGCACGGCCTGCGACCTGCTCCTGACCCTGCTGCAGAGAAAGGTGGGTGAGGGCAGGCGGTAGGTCTTTTGCCCCCTCCGCCCCTGAAGCTGCCCCACAGCGACCCTGCAGGAGCCCTATAGGTCGGAGTCCTTTCCCCTAGCACCTCACACCCACTTCTTTCCCACTCTGGCCCCCCAGCTCAGGAGAGACCAGGTTGGCCCTTGCCAGACAGCGTGTCCCAAAGTCCTGTCCACTTGGATGGGTTTCTGGGTGGTCAATTAGTAGCCCAGTCCTGTGGGATGGAGGCCAGAGGCTTTAGACTTGAGAGGGGCAGTCCCCTGGCACTTCTGAGACAGACACAGAATAAGCTTTTTTTTTCCTGCTGAATAGAAAATATATATATTAGCTCTGAAGCTGCACCCAGCATTTTAAAAACTAAGAGGATTTGTCCATGTCTGTGATTCCACATGCTTGGAAGGCTCAGGCAGGAGAATCAAAAGTTGAGGCCAACATAGCAAGACCCTGTCTCAAAAATGTAAAAAATAAATAAATAAAACAGGCTGGGTATATAGATCAATGGTAGAGAACTCCTAGGTTCTACCCCTGTACTGAAAAATAGATGGATGGATGGTTGGACAGATTTTGTTGAGAGTGAAGCAGCCATTTCACAAGTAAATAAGAAATATAGAAGAAACATGAATTTAATTGTCAGTGTTGAACTGCTGGACACAGGCATGCCTGAAGCCTGGGTGTTGGGGGGGGGGGTCTTTCCTGTTAAGAGTAAATAAATCCTCTCTTATCTTTGAAGATGGTTTTAGTTGACTATTGGGAACAGGGGAAGAGAATGTAACTAGAATCTTTGAAGTTAGTTTCCTGTGAGTCCAACAGTGCAAGGCGAAATAATTAATAAACAGGCAAAAATGAGACAGAGAAAAGCTGAGCTCTAGCCTGATCCATACTACTCTGGGTAGCAAAGATGGCAGATCTGAGCTTGCCACACCTTTTTTAATTTTTATTTATTTATTTTTGCGGTACTGGGGATTAGAACTCCAGTCCTTGTGCTTCCAAGGTAGGCACAGTACCACTCAAGCTAAATCCCCAGCCCTTGCCACACCTTTATTCCATACTTCTGGAGCCAGCAAATGTAACAGGTCACTCAAAGGACAGCATGTTTGTATATCCTAGAACAATGAAGAATTATGCAGATGAAGGTCTTAGTGTAGTTCTGCCCTGGAGAATCACAGCACCTTAGTGTAGTTCTGCCCTGGAGAATCACAGCACCTGGGACCACTGGGGTCTTTGTTGTTCCTGGAGGTGAAGATAAAGCGTCAAGTCCTCAGGTCCGGATATGTCGTAGCTGATCTTCAGGCAGGAAAGCTCAGCCCAGTCAGAGTCCCAGTTGTCCAATTAATTTTCCCAAAAAGGAATGCTTCCGACAGTTGGCTTTTGTTTGTTTTCAACAATTCAAAGATCCTCACTTATATACTGTCTTGACCAAGAGAAAACAGGTTCTCAGAAGGTGTAAGGAGCCAAAACACATCGCTCTGGGTTTGTCCTGGCCTCAAGGTTCTGAGCTGACATTTGGGTTCCCCAGCTCTCCACGCAACCTGGTCTTTGCCTCTGGGATCCTCCCTGGGTTCCCATGCTGGGCACGCTTGCTTCTTGATGTTGCACTGAACACACTGGCACTTTCTGTGCTTGGTGGCCCCAGGTTACTCCTGAGGCGCCGGGTGGCCCCATCCCCTCTGCTTGCTGGAGTCCCTAGGCAGGAGCTGCCCAAAGACCCACAAGACATAGGCCCACAGCAGCCACTGAGCCCTGTCCAGCAGCCTGCAGCCTGCTTCGCCCTCCCATGGTGGTGACACCCACATAATCCTTGCTGTCCACATCCAAGCTGGAAGGAGCCACCATGCCAAGTGCTGGCTCTGCTTGTTCTGTCTTTTAAATAGGAGCAGTTCCTTGAGTCTTCCTGACAGGGCTGGTTTTAAACTCAGTACAGCAAAGGTGGAGGAAGGTGGTAGCAGGAAGAGCATGGGGTGTGTCCTCCCGACACTTGGCCTTTGCAGACCCTCTGTGTATTTACACAGTGACACTAGCCCTGCGGCTTGAAGCATCCTTGCCTTACAGCTCCAGGACACTGTCCATGGTTATGGCTGGATAAGTGTCACCTGGCTATTTCACAGTTGAGGTTCTGCTTTGCAATTTCCACAGCTGTAACTTATACATTAATGCTGCTAAATGATAGCTAGGGAGGTGCAGGTGCAGCTGGGCACTGGATCAAGACTCCCCAAGGCATGACCCTGGACTGGTGCAGGGGATCACATCCTGTTGTCCCTGTCACTGGGCTGCTGTGCAAGCAGAAGGCAGCATGCCACTCCTCCCTAAATAAAACCAGGGCAACCAATTGGGGGGAAAAAGTAAGCCTAACAGCAGACTTTGCCACTGGCCAACCCTCTCCCTTCTGCTGACACTGGTGTCTGTTTGCCCTGAGCAGCAGCTGTCATTGTTGTTCCCATTTTACAGGTTAGAGGAACTAACAACTTCCCCGAAGTCCCTCACAGCTCCCAGAGCTGTCCCAAGTTCCTGGGCGCACTTTCTGTCAGGCACTCTTCCTTCTAGCAGGCTTCTTGAAATCCAAGAAAACACCAGAGAAAGGGCATTCTAAATATATTTCTTTTCTATAGATGTTGATCTCCTGTTACTGGAAAACAGAAATTAGCTTGTCTGCCTGAGGATGTGGTTGGAGCTTTTATAAAGAGGATATAGAAGAAATCTGTGTAGACTGCCAGCTCCGTTATGCTGCCGACGGCTTCCAGCAGAAGGAGGACCTTCGCAGCCAGATATTTCAGTAAGAACCTTATTTTCATTGTCTTCAGGCTTGACTCTTTCCTTGGGTTATCCGTGGTTGCCAGAGGAGCACCTTGGTCCTGCGGCTGAGGGCACCAAGTGGCATCCATGGCCAGTTTCCCGTCCACTTCAGCTCTGGGTTCTGCCAATGGCCAGCGCTTACCTCTGACTCATCTGTTAGGATCGCAGCGTCCACCCACTGCTGGTGTGAGAGGCAGGGTCTTCCTGGGAAGGGCCGGGTCCTGGGCTGCTATGTCCCTCAGAAACCATGCAGCTGAGTAGTTGGTTGAGCTACAAGAGGAAGGGTCAGGGCCCCGGAAAGTGACAGAAGGTGACTGTGAGATGAAGTGCAGCCAGTACTGGCTGACGTGGCCAGGATGCAGGCAGGGAGGCGCTGGTCCTTTGGTCTTCCAGCTATGGTGCATGAGCACAGTCTGCCCAGTAGGGCGCAGGAGAGGGCGTAGGTCTGTGCTCCTCACCCAGCTTCCCTTTGAGATCCCTGAAGAGCTGTGGAAATTCCCTGGCTTGTCCTTGGAGATTCGGGCTGAATGGGGCTTGGGTGGGTTCCAGATGGGTGTGCTGTGTAGGATGGCCAGGAAGTAATTCGGTATTGCAATGAAATTCGCAGACCATAAAATGAAGCGCTTTGAAATACGCACTTAAGTGGTATTGGTGCATTTTTACTACTGTGAGTGCCACCTCCATCTAATTGAGAACATTCCCCCCCCAGGGAGCAGTTGTTGCCCACCCTCCCCAGCGCCTGTCTTCCGACTCTGTGGGTGTTTTCTCTGTGGAACCAAGCCATTTGTGTCCCCTTGGGCTCCTTGGTTTTCAGGGAGCAGAATGCTTCTGACACTCATCCACATCAGAGGGTGTATCCGTACATCATTCCTCTGGGCTGGATCAATGTGCACGGGTTACTGGATTGCAGACACTGTGGCACCATCATAACAATAGCAATGCCATGTCAGGAAAGTCTTCAGAGGGGAGAGAGCCAGCTAGGATAGGAGAGGCAGCTTCTCCCCCATCAGTGGTCTCATGGGTGACCTTATGGTTTCTCTCCCTCTCCTTTTCCCTCATTTTATTTTATTTTTGAAACAGGGATGGTCTTGCTTTGTAGTTCAGGTGTAATGCCTGGATCATGCTATCCCTAGGAAGACCAACACACGCATGTAACAAACAAGGGCACTTTTATTAGCACAGCTCACAGTGGATCTACCAATATTGGGTTGGAGACCCAGAATAATGGGTACTGGCCCCTTTTAAGAGCATTTCAGGTTACACAGGGGAGGGGGACCTAAACCTCCTAGTAATTGGCTAACAGTTTGATCTATCATACTTATCAGGTGGTCATTGGTAGAGGAGGAACAGGAAATACAGAGTCATTTTATGGGAGGGCTAACAAAGGAAATCCTTGGTGGGAACAGCCCTGGTGAATAACTTAAATTATGTGTACTATGTCCCCTCAGGCTTACCAGGAGATGGCTGTACTTGGTGACCAGGGCAACCAGCAATCTTATTGATTTGCTTAGTTTTTCAGGGAACCTTACACAATTAGCACAATCAGCAAGTTGTCACAACTTATTTTTACAGAATATATATCACATTTGCACAGGATTTTTTTTTTTTTTTTGAGACAGGGTCTCACTTTGTAGTTCAGGCTGGCCCTGAGTTTACTATGTAGCCCAAGCAAGCCTGGAACTCAGCAATCCTCCTGTCTCTGCCACCCGAGTGCTGGGATTACAGGTGTGAGCCACCACGCCCAGCACTGTGGTATCAGATATTGATTGCTGTTGGGCGTGAGTCTCCACACCCAGCTTTGTATGCGGTTATCGAGATCGAACTCAGGACCTTGCGCTTGGGAGGCAGGCACTGGAACCACGGAGCTAAATTTCCGGCCCTGCACAGGATGTTTTTACAAAGTACCAAGTTTGTTCACATTTCAAACATTAGATAGGGGTGACTTATAAAATGATGATTCTTTGGTCCCAACATAGGCTGTCCCTGAGTTTACTGTGTAGCCCAGGCAAGCCTTGAACTCACAGCAATCCTCCTTCCTCTGTCTTCTAAATGCTAGGGTTACAAGTGTGAGCCACCACACCCAGCACTGTGGTATGTGGTACTGATTGCTGGTGGGCATGAGTCACCATGCCCGGTATTGTTGTATGTAGTTACCAGGGATCGAACCAGGGACCTTGGGCTTGCTAGGAGGTGCCAGAACCACTGAGCTAAATCTCCAGCACCTTTTCCCTCACTTTCTACCAGCTGAGGTGATTCGACATTTTAGGGGAGTTGAAGGTGAATGAGAGTTTCTTGGCAGGTAAAATCATACTGTGTACCTCACTTCTTCATTTTACCTACAATTGTCCAAGTTCAGAACCTTCCAGAACTGTCCTTCTACCAGGAAGCCAGAGGCCAGCCAAGTCCCTCACTCATGGGCCGTGCTAAAACTCTCATATAACAATGGCACTGCCCTTGCCTCCCTCCCTGTGGAGCCAACTTCATGTTTCCCCAGGAATTGTCCTGCCACTTTACAACCATTGTACAGTCTTTTCTCATCAGCTCCCCCAACTTCTGATCACTGATCTGCCTGGCCCTCTCCCCCAAATGGTGGCTTCTCCCTGTGACCCTCTGTGGTTGAACATCCTCCATCCCCACACACAAGGAGCTACTGCATGGCAGAGGCCTCGCGGTAGTCCTGGCCCATTCCCAAAGAAGAGAGGGATGCTCCAAATCCAGCTACTCCTACAGCCCCAAATCCCTGCCCAAGCCAACTTCAGGGCCAAAGCCAGCAGCTTGGAACAGGGACACCTGTCACACCTGTGCTGTGCCCTGTCCCTCAGTGCAGTGCAAGGTGGGATGGGCATTGAGGGAAGCAGGAGGGCCAGGGGAGGGACCTGGAGTAGAGGGAAAGGGAATAAGAGCAAAGATGGGTGGGTGGCATGTTGGGAATCCTAGGCTCTTTCTCACTGCAGGAGGGAGCTATGGAGAGTTGTAAACAAGACTGTTCACAGAAGAGTGGCATGGTAGCGTGTGTGTGTGTGTGTGTGTGTGTGTGTGACAACAGCCCTCATCTAGATTCTTTTTTTTTTTTTTTAAGTTTTTGCCATCCTTGAGATTGAACTCAGGGCCTTCCAACTGAGTGACTTCTTCAGCCCTTTTTTACTTTTATCTTGTGACTGAGTTGCAAAGTTCACTAGGCTGACCTCAGACTTGAGATTCTCCTGAGAGTCCCTGGTTCCACACCTGCCCGTAGGCTCCCCTGCTACCGCTGGTTCTCTGCTTTTCTTCCCAGCCTCCTCCATGCAGCCTCCAGCATGCTGACTTCTGTCCAGCTCTTCAAGCTCTGCCCCAGCCACACTAGCCTCCTGGCACTGGCTGGATGTGCCAAGCTTGCAGGTGTACTACCTAACTCTGGACCAGTTCCCCAGACAGCCACCTGGCTCACACACTCTCCTCCCTGGTCTGTTTGCCCTGTGCTTCCTTCTGCTGAGGCTGAGAAAGTGGGGGAGGCCACACAGTGACCAGTTGTGGGTCTCCTGGACAGGGTGAGGGTGGCATCCTGCCCCTCACAGTGACTTGGAGACCAGTCCAATGGAGAACCAGGCTCAGAGCCGATGACTGCTGGGCTAGAGGCCCAAGAGTAAGGTCTGCAAGGGTCTCAGACCGGTGACAAATCCTTAGTCTGAAACAGCACTTGCCACACTCTGATTCACAACAATCACTGCCCCAGCTCCTATAAGGGCTCAAGGGTACAGTCCCAGCACATGTCCAAGTGGCTGGAGGCAGCATCAGCCACTGTAGCCATGACCCACTGCTACCCCACCTCGCCTTGCCTGTGCTTCTTCCCAATTCACATTTCTGCTTGGTGCCAGGCACTTGTGACAGTAACCTCTTCTCCTCTCACTATACCAAGACATCTAACATCAGAAACTTATAACAAAAGAGAATTTGTTATATTCCCCAGTTTTTGTGCTCTCTCATGATCCATTGGCGCTGTTGTTTTGGGCTTGTGGAGAGGCCCAGGCCTGTGCTGTCCAGAATACAAACTGCTCTCCTTGTGGCAGAAGAGAAGGACAGGAAGGAGCACAGTGTTGATATCTCAGCACCTCCCAACAGTGCCCTCTGGGGCCCAGCCGCTGACACACAGCCCTTGAGGGACAGTCAGGAGCCAGTAAGTAGCAGTCGTATCGTATTTTGTAAATTTAGCAACTTTATTGGTGGGCAAATTTCATGATACAGTTCATCTAGTCTGAGTGTGTGAATCGGTTATTTTTAGTGAACTCATAGATTTAGAGAACTATCATGATTATCCAGTTCAGGACATCTCTTTGTGCCCATTTTTGGTGAGTTCCCACTCCCAGCTCCAGCCGACTGGTGCTCATCCTGTTTTTGTGAACTTGCCTTTTCCAGAGATTGCAGCAAATGAAATCACACACTGAGTTGTCTTTTGCATCAGGCTTCCTTTTTGACCTGAGGTTTCTGAGGTCTGCTTCTGTTTTTGTATGGATCAGAATTGTGTCCTTGGGGGCCAAGTAATGTGCCATTAGGTGGATATACAATCTCTTTATCCACTCACCAGCCAATGGACCTTAGGGTTGTTTTATTATGCTGAATAATGCTGCTCTGAACACTCACACACGTGTGTTTCTGTGCTTATTTGCTTTCATTTCTCTTGTGGTGTGTTTTTCTTTTTTTTAAGATTCTCTCAAAATATTTTTAAAAGTCTCTGCCATGTTGGATCCCCACCAGGATATATAAAATCCCAGTTTCCCCCTCCTTGCCAACACCTGCTATTTGCCTCACAGTTTCCATGGCTTCAGTTCATTGTCTCTTGGATTCATTGCTTCTGGGACAGTTGTGAAGCAGAGCATCATGGTAGAGAGTGTGTGGTAAGGCAGAGCTGTCCATATTATGGCTGCTCAGAGGTAGAAAGAGAAAAGGGAAAGGCCTAGTTGGAAGAAGATGGGGACTGGATATAGTCCCCAAGGTCATACCCTATGCTCCATCTTTTGTTTCCATCACCTTCCAATCATGCTATCAAGCCTTGTTAGTGGGTTAATGCACTTGAAGAGGTCAGAGCCCTCCTGGGAGGATCACTTCTTTACAAACTCTGTCATCTGTCAACTAAGTCTAGTGCATATGTCTTGGAGACCTTTCAGGTCCAGACTGTACTACCATCATGGTGGACATAAAGTATGTTATTATTGGGAAAATGATTTGCATGTTCGAGTGATTAAGATTGATCTTTTCCTGTGCTCATTCGCCATTTATATATCTTCTTTGGCAACATGTTTATTCTGGTTTTCTGCTCATTTTTAACTGGTCTGTATGTTTTATTAAAGTTGTAGGCATTTTTTTCTGTATTCTGTGCACAAATAGTTCATCATATATCTGATTTGCAATTATTTTCATATTTTCTACCAGTCTGTGGCTTGACCATTCTTTTTTTTTTTTTCTGAGACAGGGTCTTGCTTTGTAATTCAGGCTGCCCCTGAACTTACCATGTAGCCCAGGCAAGCCTTGAACTCACAGCAATCTTTTTGCCTCTGCTTCCCAAATGCTGGGATTATAGGTGTGACACCCAGTTGACTATTCATTTTCTTAATATTGCACTTCTCTCTCTCT
>PVIC010007231.1:0-51564 GCA_004025085.1 Thryonomys swinderianus | reverse complement strand
CACATTCAAAATTTCCTAATGGGATAGACAGCCTCTCAGAATCTGGAAGCACTGAAGGAAAGTAGAATCTATTTATTTTTCTGTTTGTTGAGATCTCCCTTCATTAATGGTATTTCCAGTATCTACCAGAACATTCATAATTAATTACTTGAGTTTGACTCCTCTCTGCTCAAAATATCTATAACAGATTCTATTTTACTGGGTGTTGAATATTATAGTACTAAATAATCAGAAGGAGTAAGAGAATCATAACTTCTGGGGTTAACTGGCTTGCAAGAAGCCATGTTAGACTATTATGGATCTTGTCTCTTGAGGACATTGTTGAAGCTTCAAATTTACTGACCTTAGAGGAGTCACATAACTTTTGAATTTTCTTCTCTTCACTGTAAATGTAGAACTTGAACTTTAAAACTTTAAGTGCTTTTTTTTTTTTTAGTTCTAAATTGTATGAATCCAAGTGGAATCTTCCTAGTCCTTTATTTTTTCTCTTTCCCTTTCTCCTTTCCTTTCTTGAGCCTTAATACCCCTCTTCTCTCTCTCTCTCTGATCAAATCTAGGCATTTGTACATGTTAGACATCTGCTATATCACTGAGATACATTCTCAGTGTCAACTTTTTCATGTTTAAACATCAGGTTCAAGAACAATGGGAAAAAGATCAGACAAAGATATGCTTAAAGGTATAATTATTTTGTGCATGCTTGATGTTTTAAGACTTGTGTCAGCAATCAATATATCATACTCCATGTAATAAAGAGTCCAGAAATATATTATACCTTCAGGTATAATATTATACCTTTACATATATTATATATATAATATATATAAAGCACTTTACACATTCCGTCATAAGGGGTGATTACTGCTTTGTGGCAAAGGTAAAATATGAGCTGTATTTTTTGCTGTTTTTTTTGGTTTTTTTCCAAAAGCCTAAGCTAACAGTGTATGGTACTGACATTCTAAGACATTTCAAAGGGGCAAGGAATCTTGCAACAAACAGGAAATAAATTATAAGTCATAGTAACTGAACTAATAATCAAGACGTGCATGTATGTGTTCTTATAGAAAATGTTATGCAAATGTTAAGAATTCAAGAATTAGTAGCGGAAAACCACTATTAAATGACATGAAAGAATATGGCTTACATCTGTAATCTGTTTAGCATAGGTATGGTTTAGACCACAGCTGGTAGAATCCAGTTCATAGGAACATACTACCAGAAAAATATTGCTTTGCTTCATAAACACAAGGCTGCACTCTCATCAGCTACCTTTTGTCTAAATCACACTCACGCAAAATTACTGGTAGAAAGGGCTTTTGTTACTGACATTCACAGAGTAATTTATGATGTTGGAAAGGTCTTTGCTATTTTCCTCATTGACACTGTAAGTCAGGACTCCATTTGGATCTGTCATTGTCATTTGGTTGTCACCTAGAGTCAAACATAAGCTGTGCATTTTAAATAGTATCACCGTACCTGCAGTTTCTTCTGTTTCGGTAAAGGAGCAAGCACGTGTTTGGATTCATCATCTGTCATGACAACACATTCACACTTTCACATGTGTTTTCAGAATCTAAGCGCAGTGTCTTGGAATGAGGAAAAAATTCTGAAACAGAAGGAGGGATGTTACCTTAATATAAATTGACCCACAATTTAACTTTGGCCATTAATCCAAGCTGATTATTGTTCTGTTTTGTTTTTCCTTTTGAAATGGAAATATCAGATAGCCGGGCCATGAACAAGAGCCGATCCAGCAGGAAGGAGCTGGTGAGAGAGCTTGAAAGGCAAAGCCAGCCCCAGGTCCCTCCAAGGGTGGACCTGGGTCTCCCCACCATCAAACCTTGTGTGATGTTCCTGCCACAAGAGTTTAGAGAATTTCTTTCCTTTCCAGTACTCTCTACTCATTAGCATCTCTCTCTCTCTCTCTCTCTCTCTCTCTCTCTCTCTCTCTCTCTCTCTCTCTCTCTGTCTCCCATTTTTATTTCCTCCTTTCTTTTCATCAGCCTCAATCCTCCCCTTTCTCTCTCTGATCAAATTTAAGAATTTGTACTTTAGACAAATGCTATATCACTGAGGTACATCCTCAGTCTAAATTTTTCCATGTTTAAACATCAGATTCAAAAATGAGAGGAAGGCCCAGAGGGTTAGCTCAGTGGTTCCAGTGCCTGCCTTGCAAGTGCAAGGTCCTGAGTTCGATCCCTGGTAACCACATACAATGCTGGGCGTGGTGACTCAAGCCCACCAGCAATCAATACCACATACCACAGTGCCGGGCATGGTGGCTCACGCCTGTAATCCCAGCACTTGGGAGGCAGAGACAGGAAGATTGCTGAGTTCGAGGCTTGCCTGGGCTACATAGTGAGCTCAGGGCCAGCCTGAACTACAAAGCGAGACCCTGTCTCAAAAAAAAAAAAAAAAACAGGAACATGGACAATGATATGTCTTCTCTCCCTTTATCCTTCTCTCTTTTCCCTGTCCTCACCTTTCCAAAATCATCTTAAAAAAAAAGAGTTTAGAACTTCCTTGATTTTTACATTTCCTTGTTGAATAGCATTATAATTATATGTATATATTTTTAAGTTTGGCATTAAGTTAACTCAGTTCTTTGAGTGAAAGGCATCATTTGCCTGTCATTTCTGAGAAATAGTGTACAAATGCACATGAGATTATTGCTTAAAAAATTACTTTTGCCAGGCGTGGTGGCTCACGCCTGTCATTCCAGCACTCAGGAGGCAGAGACAGGAGGATTGCTGAGTTCAAGGCTTGCCTGGGCTACAAAGTGAGCTCAGGGCCAGCCTGAACTCCAAAGCGAGACCCTGTGCCCCCCCAAAATTACTTTCTTTGAAAAAATATTATTAATACTTACATATACATAAATTCATTTGCTCGATTATACTTAACAAATGTCTTTTAAATGCCAGACATCATTATGTATTTGAGATATGTGTTTGATTTCTGCCTTCATAGAACTTAAAATTTTTTGGGTAAAACAGATTAATGAAGCATAGAACATGAGCAAAATTAAATTAAAGTTAGTAAGTGCTGTGTAAGAAAGGAAAGCTAGAACAGGTTAAAGGTCACAGGGTGGGATGGCGGGGGAAATGGCTTGTGTACTGTAAGTGTGGCTCCCACTAAGACACAGTGAAGTTATTTCACCACGTGACAACAGCTGGGCGAATTTCCAACACATACAAACTCACAGATTTTTTTTAAACTGACAGCTTTCCTTTTATGGGGAAAAATTATCTGACATCCACAACTTAAAACAGAGAGATACAATTGGGCTGAGAGTTTCAGAAATTCAGTCTATCATCAGTCCACATCAAAGAAAGAAACCTGCAGGCAGAAGGCTCCACAGAGCAAAGCTGCCCGTCTCCTGTCACTCCGAAGGACAGCACTGAGGAGAAGTCCAGCGAGGGAAAGGCTGAGGGCCGGACACAGTCCCCAGGTTCCCGTCTCTTTGGCTAGCCTGATACAGCCAGAAGCATCTTCCCACATCTCCTAGGCCTCTCTCCAGCCACACAGGTTGGCACTCCAGTGAACTGTCACATTTTAGTACCTACAGAGATCAGAGTGGAAATAACAGCTTCAAGTTACCTGATGTGAGTAATTCTAAATTAGAAAACTGAAGCATATTTTCAGAATACGAAATTTAATTCTATAAGGAAATTGCAGCAAATGACTAAACTCTCCCCGAAATAGGAACCTAAGCACAGACTGCTGTGATATTTCACTAAGAAAGCTGACTACTATTATAGCCACAGAACTCACATACCCACTGAGAAAAATAGTGCTAAAAAAAATGTGAAAACTTAGGGAAGTTAATACTTAGCAAGTACCCACAGCAAAACTTTTTCTGTTGTTTTCTTTGAAAATATCTTAACTCAGTGAGAAGGTTCAATGCTATAATGCAGAGGAAAACTGAGAATTAAATTTAAGTTCATTACTGAAGATATCTCTTGAAGATGCCATTTAGTACAGGCTTAACCAGTTGCTTTTCACTGAGAACTCTGATACAATTGAATGACTTTCCTTCTCCAATGGAACCATCAACTGCTTAAATCAATACTGAGAAAATCATTCTGTACAATACCACTTGGGCTACAGAGGGTAATTTTCCAATTGTGGAACCATACATATTAGATGCCATACAGAAAATACACACCAAGTGCCAAACATATGTCAAGAAATCCATCTCTCATAGGGGGAATAACAGAGAAAAGAAATAAGCTCTCAAATCCACATTACATTTCAAACAGGCTCACAGGCTCTTAGCAAGTGGCAAAAAAATTAAAGAGAACTTGAGGAAAAAATATGTATTTCTTCTTGGCAATAAAAACCAATCAACTTTGAGCTGCTGATGAGGATGCAATTTTGTGTAATTTTGTGTGTAAATATGCCAAAGGATCACTGAGCTACCATAAAGCAGAAAGTATCATGATGAAAGGAAGATAAAGAGGTTCATCATATTGAAAGTGTAATTTCATAGAAAAGAGTTCTAGGCAAAAGTCAAAACATCTGATATAACTCAATCAAACTCTCATCAACAAACAATACAACCTTGCATTTTATATATATATATATATATATATATATATATATATATATATATATATATGAGATAAGATTTTTTATTAAATGATTGCTAGGATCACTTCTGTCTTATAAAATCAATGATTATATAATGTAACTTTTATGTATGCATCTATGGAAAAATAACAATTGCTCTCCTAAAAATAGAAGCATAAAATCCTTAGTAGCAAGTTGAAAGACCTTACTTTCACTGGGTCCTCTCAAAAGGAAAATCTCTATTTTCTATCGTAATAGTGGTAACCATTTTAAACATCGATCCAAGGTAACATATAGTTGTACTACTACTTACGTCAGAAGTACACTCTGAGGAGGGTTGAGTAACGCTGGGCACCGGAAGAAGGAAGGAGACACGCACTTCTGTCAACAGCCTAATTAATGTTGCACTCGAGCGGGAACTGAGGCAGGTGGTTCTGGTACGCAAGAGCTGCCTGCGAACTGCGGCGGAGTGACACAGAAGGAGAACGGAAGGGGAAGATTGCACATTGCTGAATTCCCAGAAGAACTTTGGCTGCATCAGGTTTTTCAGAAGCACTCAGTTGCTCCCCTGGTCTAGAAGCTCTGCACAGAGAATACACTAGTATTCAATAATGCAGGAAATGTCCAGTGATCTCAATGTTTGCTAATACTGGCTAGTGCTCACTGATCATAATACTGTTCACTCTATATTGTTGATATGGAAATATGGGGAAATTTCATTATTATATTTTCAGTGAATGAAAGAAAATAATTACGTTGCAAACTAATACCTTTTCAATTTTTTTTTTTTTTTTTTTTTTTAAAGATAGGGTCTCCCTTTGTAGTTCAGGCTGGCCCTGAGCTCACTATGTAGCCCAGGCAAGCCTCGAACTCAGCAGTCCTCCTGTCTCTGCCTCCTGAGTGCTGGGATTACAGGCATGAGCCACCACACCTGGCTACCTTTTCAATTTTGTTGCAATTGATTAAGAAAGAAAGACTAAATACAAGCCTCAACATTTAGCTTATCTTGAAAAAGTACTGGGTAAATTTTCTGGGACCAGAAAAATAGAAAATTAGCATCACCTGCATTTGTTTCTATGTATCGTTTTGTTTGTTTGTTTTCACGAGTAAGTGGTTTAACATGCAGATGTAATACAACCAAAAGAAAAAGCCAGTGGAAGTAAATACTAGGAATTTGGGAAGATGTCAGAATTATTAGATTTTATAATTTTAGGTTGCTATAGTCCTACTTATCTTTGGAAATGAACAATGTGAAATTCTGTCTTTCATTGATACAATAAAAGAAAATGGCACTAAATTAAGTTGATAGTGCATTACACTTTATCATTTTAGAAATCTAACTTTCTATTGTATATATG
This sequence comes from Thryonomys swinderianus, assembly GCA_004025085.1. NCBI lineage: Eukaryota > Metazoa > Chordata > Mammalia > Rodentia > Thryonomyidae > Thryonomys > Thryonomys swinderianus. The sequence continues at coordinate 45,637 of PVIC010007231.1, read as the reverse complement.
CATTTAAAATGTTTATATTATTATTTACTTCTACTGTAAGCAACTTAAGATACTCAAATGTTTTCTACTAATGCATATTAATCAAAAGAACTGTATATAACTAAATATGTAGTCTTAAAATCATACAGATAATATAAGATATAATAATATCTGTAATATCCTAATGATAGGTTCTCTTTTTTAACTAAAAATAAAATTATTTCATTACTACAATTACTCATGTTTATAGAATGGAAAGTGGTATCACTGAACTTTGCTGAGCCTTTACAAAGATTTAATTTATGTTCTGCAAAATGCTGCCATTCTTAAAGTTCAGTCCAAGTGTTATTTACGGTATTGCAGCATTTAAAATCAACGAAGAACTGAAATTTTCTAATAACAGACTGACATTTCATTTAACCTTTTTAACTAAAATAGCATATAGAGTTTATTCCCTTGAATCGATTAGACTGGATGAGGCTAATCTTTATTGATTCAACAGCCCAGAGATAATAATGTGACATATCATATCCTTTATTAATGAAAATACTGCTTTATTTCTCAGAGGAATATGAGGCCATGACACTCTTTCAATGTTCAGCATTAGATTAAATATTACTAAAAATACAAAACACGTTCATTTATTTAGTAAAAATATTCTTATAAATTATTCTTAGTTCTCAGAAAAGATGACTTTTTAAAAATATTCAGCTTGGGCTAGAGATGTAGCTCAGTGGTTCTGGCACCTGCCTCGCAAGCGCAAGGTCCTGAATTCAATCCTGACAACCATATACATGTGCTCGCTTCAGCAGCACATATACTGACAATCACATACAATGCTGGGCATGGTGATTCACACCCACCAGCCATCAATACCACATACTACAGTGCTGGGCATGGTGGCTCACGCCTGTAATCCCAGCACTCGGGAGGCAGAGGCAGGAGGATTGCTGAGTTCAAGGCTTGCCTGGGCTACACAGTGAGCTCAGGGCCAGCCTGAACTACAAAGCAAGACCCTGTCTCAAAAAAAAAAAAAAAAAATCAGCTCAATCATCAGGGTCACGTTGTGATGATAGATAGAAGACATTAAATTACTAAGAATGTATTAAGAACATATGACTAAAGTTAATATTCAGATGTTAATCATGAAATTAAGATTAATGCATTTCCTTACAGATGATTTTTATTATTTCTCAACATAATTTACAGTTGACCAAAACCCTCACTAATGACAGGGAGGCTAGATGGAAAATAACATTAAAAATCTATCTCCTTTTCAAGTTGTCATAGAGTCTAGAACTAGAATTTGCACCACCATGATTATGAAGGAAAGGGAAGCTTAGAATTCCCATCCCACACTTTTGCAGGTGAATATGTTCTATACCAGTAAATATGTTCTATACCAGTTCTCCACTTGAGGCACCAGCCAGTGCCCTAGTGACCCAGTAGATGCTAAGCAGAAGCTGCACTGGAGTGGCTGAGACACTGGCGAACCTTGACAGCCTTAGGAGAAAAGATGCAAGTCCCACCGATGATGAGGGCTCACACACACTAAACTTCTCCACTGGGGCTCTAGAAGACAATCTTACATGAGATCCATCTTCAGGAAGTGAAATTCAGTCTTTAATCTATTCAATCCCCAACTGAACCAATGAAATGGTCTCCTAAACTGTCTGATTAGAAGCAGTTTAAAAGTTTAAAATCCATATACAAATTACTAGAACTATTTTAAACATCCTCTGCATCAAAATAAAATATCACTCAAAGATCACACATTTTTAGCATGCATTTAGAAACCGATCTGAATTGAGCTGAAAAAGAAATAAAACTTGAATTACTACCTAAATTATATTTGCTCACCTCATCTTTTCAGAAGGCCCAGAAGAAATCATAACACACCAGACACTAAAATATACAACACTCAAATTTTCTTTTGAATAACAGTGAAAGGAACCAAGAATTTTTGAAATATGGCTGATCTCAGGACTAGAGAAAGAAACATGAAAGAAGAGCCTGGAGCAGCCTACGGAGACAGAAATTAAAGCAGTGTATGAAAAAGTGTGTAGGGATGAGAGGACCATCTCAATAAAAGGCTAATCAGAAAACTTCCCAGCATAGATATTTTGCCCTCAGAGTTGTAATATAACTCATCACTGCTTACAGGTAGGCTTCACAGTGATTTCTTCCTAAACAATCTAGTATAAAAGAAGGAAGAAACATAATTTTACACTGAAAAATTTATCAAGCACTCTTAGATGATCAAAATTAACAATGATCAACAGTGCTAAGTTCCATTGTTGCTAAGTCAGACCTACACCCTTGAGATAATCTTGTGGAAGTTATACTGTAGTAATGTGCTCTAAAATTAACAAATATGGTGGCATCAAATTTAGGAAGTTCTGGAGGATTCTGGGGTGAGTAGGGAAATGGGAAAAATGAGAATTAAATTGTGTCATATACTGGTACAAATTCTCAATATTGAGTGTGATTGTGATGTGTGTATATACAATGTACCGATAAACAATTTTTTAAAATATTTAGAAGGTTCTGCCCTGCAAAGGAAACTACCAACATAGTGAAGAGACAACTAATAAAATCAGAAATATATATTTGCCAGCTACTCATCAGACAAAGGATTAATATATCGCAATGGATAAAACCTCCCAAAATTAGACCTTCCTTCAATTTAAGAGTCAGTAACAAAATGAGCATTTCAAACAAATAGACACTTCTCAGAGGAAGAAGTACAAGTCCAGTAAATACATGAAAATAACGTTCAACATTACTAGCCATTCAAAAACACATAAATTAAAACATTACAATCGGGGTTCCAACTTCCTCTGCTTGACTTTACCACTGTGTCTCCACTCAGTGGTGTTGGACAGGAGTTAGGATTACTGCGTATTGTGCCTCATTTTTACAAGGTCTCGATCTGGACCTTGGAAAGAACAAGACCACTTGACAAATGCATCTCACACACTCTTTTCTGAGAGACTGTAATAAACCCATCCTTAGAAAAGTACCCCGATGACCTCCAGAGCTACTAGGCAATTCTGCCACCACTCTTTGGTCCCCTTTGAAATACCCAGCCTCTGGTCCTCTAGATGGGCTCAGCCATTCCCACTTTGCATTCTGTTGGCTTTCTCAGATCTGTGTCTCTGTTTGGCTGCCTTTCCGAGACCCAGTCTCTAGGCTTCTGGGCCTAGGGCCCCATTCCATCTGACATCTGACAAAAGGAGACAAGAAATTCTGCCTGGCAATGGAAATTTCTCCAAATAAGTTCCTCCCCTTTACTTGCCATTCTGGGTTCCCTAATATAACCAAAAATTAAAAAATGCTTCAAAAAATTATGGAAACTTTACAAAATGTGTGTGAACTATACATTTCCAACTCTCTTTGGGATTTTGATATATAACGCATCACTGCCTCAATAAAAATTAAGGCATTTTGTTTTACCATTCATATATAGGTTTAAAGTGTACTAAAATTACTAACAGGCATCTGTTTAAAATCTTCCAAAAGCAATCAAATACCTTACAAAGGTCACTCTTTATTAGTAGAGAATGAGCTTTAGGCTGTAAATGAGAGAAAAGCATCATGTCCAGCCATCAGCAGCACCAGTGCCAGTTCTGTGCCAAGGAAAAGAGCTGTGAACTCTCCGGATCCCAGGTCCTGTATGTTCAAAGCAGCACCTTACACTGTGTGGCACACAGTCTTTCTGACAGAGGCCTTGCAAGACCATCCCTTTGTACACTGCAAGGTTTTACTTTCTCGCAAACATGGAATAATGTTCCTTTGTCTATGCTCCAGTTAGTTCATCCTTAAAGCTCTGCTAAATTCCTAAATTAGTAAATGTAAACTGGTGAATCTCTTAAATTCTTCAATGTGAGTTAGACAGCCATCTATGCATCACCATAACTTACTGTATATTTTGATTGTTCGTGTCACCTCCTCCCTCAGTGGTTTTCATAAGCATAAAGTCCATTTGAAACTCAGAGAATTCCATTGATTTGCCACTGGCAGAGACTGATAAACAGACAGACAGAGAGACAGAAGACAGACAGAGAAAGAACTTGATTCTACTTCTGTATTTTGCAGGGCAAGAAAAATCCCTTGTTAAATTAATGGAAGAAAGGTTGGTAACTCTCACTGATCATAGATGTAAGAGAACTGTTCTTTGCAAAGAAGAAGTCCTGCTTGATGATCTGGCAGGCAGGAATTTATTCACCATTATATGACATGCTCCAATTCTCGGTCCTTTCGAGAGAGCTAGAAAGATACTAGAACTTATAAAAAATGAATAAAACCTTTTGTTTCAAATGACTGTACTTAGTGCAAGTATATTGAAATTCTGTGCACCTTTAGTATTAGAGAAGAAATCACTCCCTAGGACCTCTTTTAGGTATATAGGTAAACAACATTTTGGAAACAAAACTGTTCTGATGACTTGGAGTTTCAGTGACCCTGTTGCTTTGGGGATTGTGACAAAAACATGCTGTCGACGAAGATACTCAGCTCAAGGTCGGGGAGAAACACAGAGAAAAAGGAAGGACCCAGAGTCCCAACCCAACATCCTTTCAAGTACATCAAATATGGTCAGAAGCCTTCAGACCATGCCCTCCTCTTGAGAAACTCTGCCACCTGCCACCAGGGCCGAGAGCAGGGGAGCAAGCCTGTCACCCAAGAACCTGATAGAAATACTTATTCAAACCACAGCAGTGTTTAAAATAATTGGAGATACCATTCATCCACATCCTTGGTACTTACTTTTCAAGGCTCTCCCTGAACCCAAACATCACAACCTGGAAGACAGTCTTAAGTGTAAAGAAAGAAGTGGGCTGTATGTAGCAGGACCATTGTGAAAACCTGGCTGTCACAGAAAGTTTTCTGCAGGCAGCCTGTGCCACGGCACTCATGCCCGTGACTGGTGCCTGGTGCTGCTGGGTGGACAGGGTGGAGGAAGACATGATGGAGCTGGCATTTGTGGACGCCCTGCATACAAAGAGCAGCACTGGCAGGGCAATGGGCCCTACCAAAGCTTGGGAAGGGCAGAGAAATGGCAGCTGGTGAAAGAAACCAAGTACCACAGAAAAAAACACCAGATTCCCTTCGAACCGGAATTGTGACTTGGAGGAATTTGAGGGGGGGCTAAAATTTCAAGGGACTTCTTATGGGTGAATTTAGGCAAATACTTCTGCTATACATTTAAACTCATTTCTATCATCAGTTAATTATATAATTTTAGAAAATGTTGCCGTGTGAGCTTCTGCTTACCCATACTTAAAATATAAATGATAATAGTCATGAGAGGGGGTAATCTAACTCTCAGTCTGCTAGACATCACTTACACCACGTGTGTGACATCTGAAATCCAAGAATGTATTCCAAAGGGCAAAGGAGGTTAAGAGTAAGAAAAGTTTATTGGGGAATGAGAATAATCCCTGATTTCACAAAACAGGGAATATTCAAAGGGAATGTGGTAGGGGAACATAATGAGGGGAAAGAATAAATATGATTTGGAAAGAAAAAGAAATAGCATGTATATGGGGGTGAGGGTTTTGGGGTGGGTAGGGATATGGGAAAAAATGAGAATTAACTCGTGTCATATACTGGTACAAATTCGCCAATGTTGAGTGTGATTGTAAACTGTATATAAAATGCACCAAAAAATAATTCAATTTAACAAAAGAATAACCCTGACAGGAGGGGGTCCCTGAAATGAGTAGCCACCCAGGCCCCCTGTCAGGGGTAGAGCAAAGTCATAGTGTGGGAATCACATGGATCAAGCTGCATCAACCTCTAGGATTGCAAGTATAGCTGTTTAGTAACACTGGCCCAATGGGCAAGTGGGGTGTGTAGCAACAACACACGGAAAGAACAAAGGCATTTCTGGAAAGGTTGGGTCCCGATGTTCTCATCACCCACGGGGTGACTAACATCTACAGACTTGACTGGCCCAGATGGTGCCAGTTGTAGGCGACTGCACATCCTGTGAGGGAAGCGTGCTGGCCTGGCTGCAGGATCTTTGTCTAGAGACCTGGTCTTCAAGTGTGTCTGCAGCCACCATTCTGATGTCTTTATCTTTCCTTGACAACCAGTCGCTTTCTGACTGTGTATTAATTTCTAATTTACCTGCCTGTGATAGTAACTACTTAGCTGAGAGGAGTCGATGAATTCAGTGACTATAGAGTGTACACCCCTGTAACACCTTGTAAATCATAATACTATATAAATGTTATTACTTTTATTACTGCTATCACCATATAATCCTCCCTCCCAAGAAGCTTTGTGCGCTAGACAATGCAAATTAGATTATTTACAAAATACTCTATACCATGGTGGGTGGAGGAATCTAAAGAAGAGGAAACAACAGAAAGCGAGCAGAAAAAAAAATGTTGACAGGTATAGAAATTGCTGTTTATATTTATATTCCAAATAAATAATAAAAATAGACACATAAGTGCACTGGCTGACTGCTTATTTAAGACACACTTTAAAACTAGTTGAGTTAGGCAGGTTTGGGAATGTGATAAATGAATTAAACCGTGTCGGTTTCAAACTGTCACTATTAGAATCTAATTCAAATTTAAATAGCAATTTAAACAGTATAAAAGATTGCCCTCCTCGGTCCTCTATAGTCTTAACCTTTGGAGCTTCCCACAGAATAGATAGTAAATTGAATTAATTATTAGCTTTTCACCTTGGGGATCTAGGTAGAATTCTGCAGCCGAGAAGACAGCTAATGAGATTGGTAGATCTTTTCAGTCCCCCGTGTACTCTAATCCGCAACACATATCTACCTGTCGTATTTTCTCACTGTTTCTTTCTAGTGAATAAAATTCTAAGAAGTCAGAGTTGGCTGACATTTAAAATCCTCTTTATAGAGTGGCATAATTGTGTGTACCAGTAAGGTCAAAGGAATGTCGCAAGGAGAAAAAAGGAAGTAGTGTCCAACGACAGCGATGATTCTAACTGGTTCCTATAGGTTCTGGAGTATCGTTTTCTTTCTATAATTTCTCATCAAGGTAAGCATCCTCTCCGTCCATCCATCCATTCATCCACATGTTCCATAAGTATTTCGGAATAACTGGCATGAGTGACTCTGCTTACTATCCTAAGCCTTCTTACCTGCTGGGACAGGAAGACACGTTTGTAGGGAATTTTGAGACTGTGCAACAAGAGGGAAGGGAGAAGTGGGAAGGTGGACAAACCAACCTGAGAAGAGACAACTAGGTTTCCTGAAGAAAATGACATCTAAACCGCATCCTTAAGCACGAATGCACACGAATCAAGACCAGGACAGAGGACAGTGGTGCAGAGTCCAGGAAGACAGAGCGGTGCCAGACCTTCAGTGTGACTGTGACGCAGAGGACAAGGGGCGGGTGTTATGAGGAGATGCTGGGAAAAAAAAAACAGGCTCAGTGCATTTCAAGACACTTAAAATATATTGTTTCCTCAAAGGAAGTGCAACTTAGTATATCTTTTTTTGTAAGGGAAAGATTATGTCAGAATTATATTTCAAGAACATCATGCTGGATGCCATAGGTCTTGGGGCAGAGGGACTGTGGGCCATGAATACACAGTTTCTATTTCCCTGAGCTGTGAGAACAGAGGTGCTTTGTCTCTGACCCGGTAACCACTGTCTTCTGTGGCCTCTGTGTAAAACAGCATGTAGCAGAGTGACTTCTTAGCCGGGAATGTAGTTTTAGGTACTTTACCATCCTCGAACACCTCTGTTACAGCTCTTCATTATCTTCACTAGCCATTCATAGATGCTAAAAACATGGTAAGGATACATAAGAGAATATTATTCACCAGTGAACAAGAATGAAATTGTGTCATCCCAAGGAAAAAAAAATGTAATTGAAGAGGAATAAGTAGGCCAGTCTCTGAAAAACAAGTATTAAAAGTTGTCTTTCATATGTGGGATATTTTAAGAATATTCTAAACTATAAGGGATACTATTAAAGATGAAGGAGAGAAAGGGGATGGGAAGAGGGTAACAAGGTAGAAATTACCAAGGTTGTTATATGCATATATTATGGCACATGAAACTCACGACTTTGTATAACTAGAATGCACCAATAAAAAAATGTATGTAATTTTGTGTTATTAGTTGAGGATAGAAACATGAAGTTTAAAGACACCATGTTAAAGGAGTTTGTGTATTTTTTATAACTATATCCCTACAAATATTCAAGTCCTACATTTTCATATTTCTGTTTATGTTCGTGAATCTAGTTTTGAGCAGGTTAGTAATGAGCCCAATGTAATTGCATCCACAGGTTTACAAGCCCAAAATTGGTTTTTTGTAGAGCTTCGTTTTTTCATAGTCAGAGCTTGAAATTTTAAAGCTGTATGTAAATTCTGATTTTAGTATTAGAAAATACTAAATTTTCTAAATTTTAGATTGCTAAATTTGTAGAAACCTGTACTGGTCTAATTAAAGCTGTCTCTGATTTCAGATTTAACAACGGGATTCTGAGAGGAGGCGCCATCAGCGAGGGGCTGGCGAAAGGGCGCAGGCGCACTTCCCTTCACCATGGCGGAACGAACCAAAAGAAATAGCTGTTTCTTGGAGGATCCAGAGCACAGTGCCAGATGCAGAGAGAATGTAACAGAGATGGGAGTTAGGACCTGGTGTCGACTGGCTTTTCTCTGGAGACCAGCCTGGACCGCGGCAGACTCGGTTCCATGGAGAAAGGAAACAGGTGGCCTCAGCAGTCCTGGCTCACACCACAGACACCTGAGGCCTCCTCTCCTGGAGGACTTGCAGCGTTCCGGATGCCTGAGCCCAGTTCAGAGAACTGCTCACCCTGCACACGTGGTGACCTCCCCCTGTCAGCCTCTGCTGCATGTTGCCATCAGGCTACATCTTCCAGGCTGGGATCCTGGCTAAAATGGGCATTAAGCCCCCAGAACTGACATAGCATGAGGCCACAGTCAGTTTCCCATAGCCTTGAAGCGCCTGCATGGCCCACCGAGAGCTGCTCAGCCCCCAGAGGAAACCACTAGAAATAGTCTGGTGGCCCAGGCTGCTCTTTCTCAGTCACAGCAGCAGCTCATTGGCTCCTCTTGCCATGGGACGGCTCCAGGCGTCCTCAAAACCTGCCCTCTGCCTGGGACAGAGCTTGGCTGACCCGCCATACCCACAGTGTCCCAGGGAACACCCAACTGTCCACCCAACTGTGACATCCAGAAGCAGCCAAAGATCCTTTCCTAGGTGCTAAACTCACCACGGCTTTCAGGAAGTAAGTCTTGTGGCCACAGGAAGCAGACTGACAGCCCATTCCCGGATGCTCAGCCCTCTGAGGTGCTAGGCAGCAGCCAAGCAGACTTTCCTGAACATGGCGGCCATCAGCCACCTCTGTCTTCTCATGTGTATGTATATGAAGATGTTCTAGCTTAAAAACAATTTAAGGCACATGTCTGAAAAATAAATCCTAAATTCTCATGTTTGTTCCTTGTTAGACAATTTCAGTGTCAGTACAGCTAAAATTTATTGCTCTTCATTGTGTCAGCAACAAGGTAGCTCCAGAGGGAGTTAAATTTCTGTCATCACTGTCGAAGGGTGACTGGAGGATTGCTGATTAACATTTAATAAAATAAGAGCCAAGCTCTTTGTACAGAGATTTTTGAAGTACTAATTTTGTAGCATCAGACATCAAAAAGAAATTTGAAGAATTTAGACATCTTTTCTTCCCCAAATTCTCTGACATGTTTTACTGGGTTGGAAAATCCCAAACTTGACTCACTCATGAACAATTGAGCATAAAAGTAGTCAACAAAAATACTTCTTTATTATGGCCTTTCTGAAGTTAATAATTGATTTTTCCCAAAAATAACTAATGAAGCTGGTTCTCTCTCATGATTTTGCTTAATTCTGTGAAAGAGCCAAATGATAAAAGAGATCTGAAAACCAGCATTGTAGCCAACAATTGGAACCAGTAACACTTAGGCCTATTTACTTCATTCCGCAATTACAATGAGTACGTTTGACTCTGAGCATGAAGAATGGTTATATGATATAAAAAGCCACAAATTAAACATGTAGCTACTTCCTAAACTTTTCTGAAAGATTTGGAAAAAACACCGAATTGTGGCACTCTTAAAAGTACTAAAACAAAATTTACAGTTTGTTGTTTTCTTGTTTCCAGCCTCACCTCATGTTTTTTGAAGAAATGGAAAGAGTAGAGAATGTGCATCACTAAACAAGGTGTTCAGTTACACAGAACTACAGTCATTTCTTAGTCTCTTGGAAAACTGGCTCCAAGATCCTCACAGAAATCAAAATGAGAGGCTGCTTAATTCCTCACAATAATGGTATAGTTTTATAGCTTGGATCAGAAATGCCCCCTAAGGGCTCATCGATTTAGAAGAAAGACTCAAGGGCTAACTTCAGCAATGAATTCATCCTCTGATGGGTGAAGAGCTAAAGGTGGTGTTAGAAGGTGAGGCCCATTTGGAGGAACTGTGTCGCTCTGCGTGTGCCCTTGAAGAGTACGTATGGTTCTCCTCTGACTCTCTTCCTGCTCCCTGTGTGCTGCTGCCATGGGGCACGAAGCTTTGCTCTGTGCCACTCTGCCGGGCTGTTCCTCGCTTGGATCCAGCCAACAATGGACCAAAACCTTGGAAACTGGGAGCCGAAATAAACCTGGTTTCTTTTAAGTTGTGTATGACAGACACTTTGTCCCAGCCACTGAAAGGTCATTAACATGCATTATATTCACATGTAACCATTACATGTGCTCACGTAGACTTCAAATCCATCTAAACTATGTGTAAATCTTCATATAATACAAATGCTTTGTGCATAGGTGTTATAATGAACTGTTCGAGGAATAATGACAAGGAAACTGTATTAGTATGTTTAGTAGATACATGATTTTTTAAAAAATATTTTCTACCCTCTGTTGGTTGAGCTCTTGAATGTAGGCATTACTGAGGACAAAGGCCAAATATACTTGTTTTTTTCACATTTGAAAGATCATGTTACTGCTAAGAAAAACTATGTTAGTGTACCCAGTAGGCAGAGAGGGTTACCAGTAATTCACCGGAGTATGAAAGTTAGGATTCAATGTGTCCTAAACATTTAGTTTTCTTTAAAAAAATAGTTGGATGTATACTGAATTAAAATTCCTATTGTGTCTAATAGAATGCTGTTGGTTCTGCTAGTGTCTTCTGAATGCCTTACCATTCATGAATATAGTATAAGGAACTTTACAAGTATTTAGAATATACTGAGATCAGCTAAAAGACCATTATGAAGATTTTATTTTATTTATTTTTTTTTTTTTTGCTTTTTGGAGACAGGGTCTCGCTTTGTAGTTCAGGCTGGCCCTGAGCTCACAATGGTGCCCAGGCAAGCCGACGCGAACTCAGCAATCCTCCTGTCTCTGCCTCCCGAGTGCTGGGATTACAGGCATGAGCCACCACGCCCAGCATTATATGTGGTAACCGGGGATCGAACTCAGGTCCTTGCGCTTGCAAGGCAGGCGCCGGAACCCCTGAGCTAACCCTCCGGCCCAATTTTATTGTTTTTAAAAAATCAGTTCTCTTGACCACAGTTTTCTTATTTTATTGTCACCATAGTGCTTCATTTTATATTTTTCTATATAGATCAAAAATTTGTCTGTATATTATAGGATAATTCCTTTTAGTTCACCTTCCAAAAGTAATCAAGTAGCTCCTCTTTTTCTCTTTGGAATGATAATAGCACCTTGTTATATTCTGGTCCTAACATTGGTAGTGCATATTATAGGATTTGAGCATCATTTTCCATAACTTTTGAAATTCCATTCCTCATTCCAAGTGTCCTTCTCCACATTAGGAGAAATAAAGTAGGTAAAAATAACTAAACATGGTCTCAGAGCAAAACACATCAAGAAAATTGTGAACATAATTTGTTTTTAAAGCCTCACCATTTTGTCACCCTGGTTTCAAACACTGCCATTTATCAATAATGTATTAAAAATATTAAACTCAGAAATGAAGAACATATCCCAACTATTAGTTTGTGTGATCTGCCTAGATATTTACAAGTTACACCATATTTAAGGCCAGTTAAAGAAAAAAAAATGTATGAAATAGATATTGCAATCCTTAAAGCGCATGTCTTTTATGGGAATTAAGGAACAGCCCATAATAAAGGAACCTGTTACTAATAATAGATTTTAGTTTTCCTGGTTGTTGGCAGTAAGATTCTAATTATAGTTCCGAGGCTTCATGTTTATGTTTTACGAATACCAAAGTTGCTGTAGTAAATGTAGAAATACGATCTTGAGCCGGAAGAGGAAGTTCAAGACAGATTGTGGGAACGAGCGAGGAGGGGGTGCTGGAGGGAAGGAGAAACTCGGCTGCAGGATGGAATGCTGTCGGCAGCCCTCACGTCACCGCCGGCGCTGTAAGAAGTGTAAGAAACTACCTGACACTTCCTGTGACTCCCTGGAGGGGTCCACGCTCAGCTCGCGTGTTTGTACTCCAGGGCTTGCGTAAGATTTCCATGAGTCCCCTAAATGTTTTGGTGCATTGGGGACTTACAAGAAAGTGGAAGAATTCCATGGAAGTCTTTAAAAGAAGCTATCTGAGTAAGTGGGAAATGTTTGGTTAGTTAAAGAATATGAAGGCATAAATATAAAATGTGAAAACTCAGTCAGTAGACCAGAAATGACACCCAAACATAATTGAAATCATATGAATGACTGACGAATCAATTTACTTAAATGATTTTCAGAGGTGGAAAAGTTATGAAGAATTAGTGTTATCATGACACGTCATTGGGGGCATTAGTAAGAAATAATAATGCTGTGCACCATCTGTTCAGGACTCCTTGTGGTGAAATGCAGCCACTATTTAAATTTTAAGGCTAGACACACCCTTGAGATGGAGATTCCATGGTCTAAGAACTGTATGTAAACACCATTTCAATGAAGCAGAATTGGTTTGCGTTCTGTTTAAAGGAGTCCCCAGTTCCCAAGAATGTCCTAAGGATGTACTAACTTCACGAGTGAAACCAGAGTCTCAGTGCGAAAACGGATGCATTAGAGAAGCAATTAACTCCTGTGTGGTTTTGAAGTGAACAAATGAGGGTACAGTTCTGGCGAACAGGCTGCCAGCTTCAGCGTAGGGTAGCTATTTTGGCTTGGACAGACCTATTAACTGAATAATTAAAAGAGCACTTGGCCTTGATTTTCTGAACAAATTCCAGCTTGCTTAATTATATGCACTTATTGCCATTTTAATCCTCTGTGTAATTTCAACTGGACCCAAAGTTTTCCTGAATCCTCTGTCCTCAAATCATATTCTGCTGAATCTAGGGTGTTTTTCCTGTACTCCTTTCTGGGCCTGCTTGTTTGGCATTCTTCCCATGAAGTTCAGTTTCAGTTTCTAATGAATACTTTAAAACAGAAGCTGATTGGAGGAAAAAAGAAATAGTTAAATTTCAATGAGTCCTCAGGGTTCTAGGAAACTAACACAATAAAATTAAAAATTCAGGTGACAGAAGAGACACTGATGCCAAATTCCTGGAATGGGCATTTTTCAGCATTTGATAACATTTTTCCAGTAGTTTTTCTTTCCAGGTATAAATATATTATAAAACCTTAGGTTATGTCTTTCACTGCCCACTGAGTGATTGCATGGAATCATGCATACATACATGAAGGCACAGTCATATTCCACTCCATACTCGTGGTCTTGTACATTTGTGACACCTGGTAGTTAACTTACGGCCTGCATGCTGCAGTGGACACGCAGAGGCTCCCTGCCATGTCCCCCAGCAGCCCATCTTCATATACAAATGTTTTTCTTTTTCTAATAAATAAGTGGGTTTGGGGTTGCAGTTTGAATACTTAGTCTCTGTAAGGTTCGCCATCGGTGTCATACACTATGATGTTCATGTCCCTATGAAGTGGTCCACTGATGCGTATCATTTTCATTAAGTGACAGTATTCTACACTAATATATCTATGTATCAACTATAGTATAATAACTATATCATTAAATTCAACATTTATGGTTATATCATTAAGAAATTTTAAATATTTTATCAATTGTAAGCAAATCGCACATGATATATTTCACATGCATGCTTCTTTTATAAAGGCAAAACTAACTGCTACTGAAATTGTACCAGTGTACTAGGCTGAAGTTATAACTTCTATATTTTTACTTGCAATAACCACATCATACTTTATCAATAACCTATTAATAAACAGTGTTTGCTTTGTATTACTGTGTGTTCCACACAGGCTCTTTTGCATACTGGGCAAACACTCGACCCACAGTCCAATAACAATGTATTTTAAAGAATTTCTATAGTAGCTATTAAAATTATTTTTCTTCAAAACCGATACTGAACATTGATTGAAATTTAGATTTTAGTGATATTATTTTAAAAGCTGTACTATTTTTAGATACATATATATATACTATACATACACATTTTGATTAAATGCATTTAAAATAATTAAATCTATTTTAACTGAATTATTTATTGGTACATTTTATATATAGCTCACAATCACATTGAACATTGGAGAATTTGTACCAGTATATGACACAAGTTAATTCTCATTTTTACTCATATCTCTACCTACCCCGCAATCCCCACCCCCTATATACATGTGCTTTCTTTTTCTTTCCAAATCATATTTATTCTTTGCCTTCATTATGTTCCCCTACCACATTCTCTTTGAGTATTTTCTATTTTACAAAATCTATCATACATTCTAGAACTCATTTACATCTACAGGCTCTCATACCAGAGAAAAGATACAGTATTTACATATCTGGGATCTATTTATTTCGCTTATTAGTGTGTCCTCAAGGTGTATCCATTTGCACAGAAATGAATGAAACTTGTCATTCTTTATGGCAGAGAAATACTCCATTTTATAAAAAAAAACACATCTTCATTGGTACATTGTATATATACATCATTATCACACTCAATTTGGGAATTTGTACCTATATATGACATGATTTAATTCTTATTTTTTCCCATTCCCCTACCCATCCCACAACCCCTCACACCCTAAATATATAAGCTCTGTTTTCCGTTTTTTATTACCATCACATTTTTTTCTATAACCCCTCCACCACATTTCCCTTTGAATATTTTCTATTTCACAATATCCATCATACATTCTAGAACTCATTAACATCTTTAGTTTCTCATACCAGAGAACAGGTATGATATTTACACATCTGTGACCTACTACTTGCTTTTTAAAAAACAAAATTAGAAGAATATTTCAAATAATTATATTAGTTCACAGCAATAATGAAATGTTTATGGGTGAATTAAATTTAAGAATATTATAACTTTTTTGACATTTGGAAATTAAATTTAGAATAACTGTCACCATTAAATCATGATTATGGACTTGAATTGCCTAAGAAGTATACACGGAATGAGTAAAGCCCAGTCCCAGGTGTGTGGGGTGGTTCGTGGTGCTGTGAATTGAGTGACCATATCTGTTTCTGGATGTTTCCTCTTTGGTCTTATTCTCAGTTTGTTCTGATTGCCAGTTGCCAGAAAGAGAGCTCCTCTCTGCCATGACATTCCTGCCTCAGATGGAGCCAAAAGTGGACTGAATTCTCAAACTGTGAGTCAAGTGACTCTTTCGTCCTTTTATTTTTAAGGATCAGGTACTTTTTTCCAGTGCCAGGCAAAGATGATGAACTAAACCAAAGAAAAGGAGTTGGGGCATTGCTGCCCATTGATTGCCACCATCAAAGCGCCTAGATTAAGAAGCACCTCATATATTATAAAGCACCATTCTGGCTGTGTCCAAGTAGCATGTGAGAGTGTGACTCAAGGGGCTCTCTCTGTGCCTGCACCTTTCCTCTGTGACAGTGTTTCCAAGCTCTTCTTCTTCCTAGGTCATGATAAGCCAAGTAATTTTGCCCCACCAGAACTTTCCACCATGGTTTCAGCCTTAAAGCCAGTTGTTCATGTAACTGAACCTTCTGAGACTCTGAAGTTCTTTCAAGTTTTGAATATTGAGCATTGGTTCCCGTGATGGGAAAACTGACTAATACAGTCATGTTTAAAAATATAGGGCAATTAAAATACAGGAAACTCACTTACAGATATGCAAAAAGAGAAATCTCAAAAGGCATACAACTGTGTGCTTAGATTTACATATGGCTGCTGCTTCCGCTCACATCCAAAACTTTCTGATGCGTACTCAGTGTCAGTGCAAAAGGGAATAGTTAGTATATTTAATTATGGCTAATTACTCTCCCCAAAATGCATGGGAAGCTGGATAGTCATCATTAATTTTCATCTCAAATATGAACTTGTGAATTGGGTAAGACCCAAGGAAGTTTTGATTATTCTTGTCATTTGTTCAGTGTGTGTTTTGTGGGTTGAATTGATGTGAATATGTGATATGCATTGTAGGCACCCAATTCATTTTAGATAATTGTACATAACTTTTATAAAATCATTTTGAAAAGTAAAATGCTAACCTGAAAAATTATGTTGTGAGGAGTCAGATTTTTTTTTTTTTTTTTGAGACCAGGGTCTCACTTCGTAGTTCAGGCTGGCCCTGAACTTTCTATGTATCCCAGACTAACTTCAAACTCACAGCAATTCTCCTGCCTCTGCCTCCCAAGTGCTGGGATTACAGGCGTGAGCCACCATGCCCCGCATTATGATATGTGGTGCCCAGGATTAAATTTAGGATCTTGCATTTGCCAGGCAGATGCCAGAACCACCGAGCTAAATCCCCAGCCCTCAAATGAATTTTTAAGTGTCTTTTATGTCTTACAAATTTTGTGTCTCTGTCTGAAAGACATGAGGTTTTAGACATCTGAATTGAAAGCCCAACCTTTTCCTCAAATTGATCTATATAAATAATCACAAAAATATATTTAGCTGTGAGGGTAAATGTTCACATAATTTTCATTGAAATTCCATTTTAGGAGGGATGCTGAATTCTGTTGGAATTTTCTTTTTAGAATCAAAATCAATGTATTTGGTTAATCTTTAACAATTACATACCTTTTCTCCTTTGGCACTACTGATGATTGAATTCAGAGCTGTACCTATACCAGGCAAACACTCTACCATTAATCTATATCCCCAGCCCTTCTTAAATGGCAACCAAATAAAAATTTAAGAACAACATGTACCAAAATTGCTACATTTACTTTATTTAATTTATTTTTACATGTCAAAAATGTGAAAATATAAGTAAAATTAATTATTACAAATCACTCCAAAAGCATTATACCAAAAGTCACTAAAATAAACTCAAAGTATAAAACAGACTTTGGAAATATACACCCTATTTTTAAATACTCAAACTGTCAACATTATGAGTAGAGATATATTGGGAGTATTAAGATACTTTATAAATTGTATGTTTATATATATGTGTAATCTGATTTTTTTTACTGTTACATTTAAACAAAGAATGATATTTTTTATTTCCTGTAACATAACATTTCCTTCTTAAATCTGTGGCCACTGCTGAACTATTTTCAGAAATGAAGACTATTTCTGGAAATAGAAATGTATAGGTATAGAATAGCAACACACTATAAATCATTAGTGTAAATTTCTTATACCTGTACTCATAAGTTAGACTAAAATTGAAGAAGTTAAAGTTCATATAAATTATTTTAAAAATATTTCAGCAAATAGTAGAAAACTGGTAATTATAACTAAGTGGGAACTGTGCTATATAAATGTTGTTTTGTATTGATAAAGCCATGGAAGTAATTTGATAATTTTTGAGGGTTCTAATTTCTTTTCTCCAGAGTTTGGTAATTTTCTCACATAAAGTCAGTATCTGTCTCACCACCAAGTTTTTTTTTTTTTCCTCTTGGTTTTTAACCATTCAGAAAAAAAGAAAGAAACAAACAAAAGTGAACGTGTTCGGCACAGTGATGTCCCCTGTCTTCATCATCTATGGTCAGACTGAAAATCATTGAGGCATCATCTAAAGGAAGCTAAACAGCCAATAAAATACAGACATTGGCAAAGCCATTTTTCATGAGAGTGAAAAACAAAACTATTTTTCAACCAGTGTGGAGTGGTTTTTTGTTTTGTTTTGTTTTAAATGGTCACCTCTAGAGCCTATATAGCTGCATTTTTCCTTTGAATTCCCTGTGTTCCTGTGGTAACCAACTGAAAGTAGCATGTGAGAATCTCTAGATTGGGCTGCCTGTTCTCCGTTTCTAAATCTTCAGTAAAATTTTGTAAAAGTTATCGATTATTCTCAGGGAAATTAAAAGGATGGTATAGGTTTTCACTATCCCTGGAACAAGAAAAAGAAAGACAAACGGGACACTGGAGGCCCTCCTGTCAAAGAAACAGTAACTACCACTCAAAATTACAAGGTCAGGGGAAAGCCTAAGGCAGAAATAAAGACACAGAATACATGTTAGAACATGAAGTCTCTTAAGTTGTCTATAAATCCCTATTCATTATAAATTTTATTTCTCAGGAAATATATGACATTCATTTTAGTTATGATCATATGGTTATTTTATGTTTTCTTTCAAAGCAATATAACACTATAAGCTAGACATTCACATTTATTCAACATATAGAATACTTCTAATCATTAATTAAAGACCAGGTCATTTTATATTTACTTGATATAATGAAAAAGAATGTTATTTCACTGAGAAGAATTGCTGTTCTTTTAAACCACCTTTCTCTGGTTTCATTTGACAAGAAATATGAGTATTTGGCCTCAAAGAAGCGTCTGTGTAGAGGAAATTTGCCTCTGGAGTTACCTGCACATATAAAGTCTTGAAAAAACATCTATGGAAGGCAAGACTCATTTGGTTCCTAATAAAAGTTACCCTTGGGAAGGTCATTCAGTCCACATGATCTTTCAGTGCCACTGCAGACTTGAGAAGGAAGAAAACAAGAACATCAAAGTCTTACTATTTTATATATAACTTTGTCAGTTACCAATTTAAGACCTTTTCAAAAATGCACAGTCAGCTGCATACTTGTAAAAGGTAAAAAGAACTTTAAACAGTTCCCCCACTGCGCACGGTGCACTCTTGCTCTGTGCTGCCTATAGACTGTGAGCTACTGGAAGAAAAATATCAGAAATAAAGAGCAGACAAGGAGTTGAAAGATATACAGGCCGTAAGGATGGTTTTTATCGCTTCTTGTTAATCGTTGTCACTGAGGCAAGTAGGAATTGCAATGTCTCCTCAATAGTTTATCCTGCGATTGATAACATTGGAGAGAAATTTACAAAGTGCATAGGAGTCCACTGATCCATAAGCAATGCATTTAAAGCGATCTGGTTCACGTTAGCTTTAAGCTTGGCCATATTTCTTGTGTTGGTTGTGTTTGGTTTTTTTGCTTTTTACTGTGACTGTTAAACTTCTATTGATTGGCTTGGGAGCTGTTCAGAGGACTGGTGGAGCACAGTTCTGGAGGGGTGTGGGGGAGCCGTGATCTCATCTCTGACCCTCTTCCCTCGTCCCATCCTCCTGTGAGCCGCTCCCCTGTTCTGCTCCAGGACTTGAACTATGTACCTTTGCTCTGTTATACACTTTGAGCATGATTTTCTTACATTGCAGGCTGTTAAGCCTGGGCTGAAAAACCTCTGAGACTGTGAACCAAATGAACTTCTATGTCTTTAAATTGCCAAAGTCAGGTAATGTGTCCCGGTGACAACAATCTAATACTCAAAATTGGTACCAGAAATGTGGGGTAGTTGATGTGACTATATTTGACCATGCAGTTTGCCAGCTTTGGGACTGGTCTACAAGAGGAGTTTGGGAAAATTTGGAGACTAGGGCTCGAGAGTGCCTAGAAGGCAGAAAGTAGTGCCTGTAGGTGACTCTGATTAGAATCAGGTCATTATGCTAACAGGAATACAGGTGGTAAAGGAAGGCTCATGAGATTTCACTTGGGAACAAGGAAGTTTTGTGAAATGGTCTAGAAGTCAAGCATAGTACTTGCTTATATATAAAAAAAAAAGATGTCTATATTCTGCCCTGATTTGAGACTTTGAGGAAAGCTGAGATTATGATGCTTACTGTATGCTATCCGAATGGGCCTCGTTGTTACCCCTGAGGACAGCTGACTTGGCATTACACAATACTGCTTGTCTCAGTATGCAAATAGAAGAGTTGTGGGCTCAAGAAGCCCCTCTACCTTAGGACTATGTAATTTGTTTTAATTTTCAAAGATGTTCACAGCTAAGGATTTTTCTTGAGTCCCAGAGAGGATTTGGATTTGAAATTTTTAAAAGTGATGGATATAATAACTATATTTACCTAGGGGATTTGTTACACACACACATATACATATATATACACATGTATGTATAGTATGTTAATCACTTTTACTATTTATGTTATTTCCAAGTTTGTTTTTCATACTTTTGAAGAACTATTAATGTTGTCATTACATCATTTTTTTTTATTCTTCAGACATTTTGAACACAGGTCCCAAAGAGATAGTCTAGTCTTTGGAAGTTAGTCAATTCAGTTGAACAGATATTTACTAAATATCTGCTATGTGGCAGAGAGTTGACAGAAAATGTTGTAACAGAATGAATTGGCTTAATTCTAAAAATAAAAAAAAAATTAGAGAAGAGATAAATGGTCTGAAGAGTATATTCACACAAAGCTCGGAGTCCCTGGGAAGTGAGCCAATATACTTATACCAAATCCATAAGGATAAACTTAATTTGTGACATACAATAAATGTCCAAGGAGTGTTCATTGAATGAGTACAAAACTAATGAATGAAATGTAAGAACTTAGGACACAATAATGAAGATATATGTGATAGCAGTACAGAAACAATATTTTCAAGTGAACCTGAAGAGTTTCTGGAAAGTAGTTCCTCAGTCTACACACACACACACACACACACACCCCACACACAAATTTAACTCTCTAGAACTTTAACAGAATACTTTATTTTGCTATGATTCCTGCAAAATTTAAATTTGGTTGTTTACTATTTTTAGTAATTGTTTAAAGTGGATGACATGCGTGTGCTGCGAGTGTCTCTGCTGGTCCTGTCGCTGTTTATCCACAGATTTATCCCTTCCCACCTGCTACCTTGCTCTTTGATGTGGGGCAGATGGTCTGCAGACAGCATTTCCACATTCGTAGGTCAGAAAATAACAGCTGGATTCAGTCAGTGTGGGCAACCGAGAAGTGAAGAAGGGAAAACTTAAGGGGCATCTCCCTTTCCTTATGTTCCCGCATCCCGTGTGGTTGGTTTGGCCCTTTCTGAGCAATTTGAGCTTCTCAATTTCAGTAGCTCTGTCTATCTTTCTTGGGTCTTTCCAACAAAACACATGTCAGGGTTTTCTGTGATTTCTGACCTCTGGTGTGCTTCACTGTCTTTCTGTTTAGCTCGTTAATTATCCCAAAGCCACGTAAACAACCACATACAAAGAAGACATCAATTTTTGAATACTCGGAGAAGTTTCACTTTTCTGAGTCAGACCCTATCTAACATGGCTCTGATACTGTTTCATACTTGTTATGACTTGACACATAGCCCCCAAAAGATCATGTTAAAAGCTCTGTAGTGCTACTGGGATGTGAAAGAACCTGGAAGTGTGGTGGAACATTTAAGAAGCAGAGCTTTGTCGAAGGTCCTTAGGTACCTGGGGACATGAACTGAAGGGTTCTTCTTCCTAGTTTCACAAATCAAGAAACTAATAGCAAGAGACCTCTTGACTTGGTCAAGGCTAACATGATAATAGGTAGTAGAACCAGGATTTAAACCTGGCTGCTAACTACACTGGTACCACTTGTGTAACTACTGTTTGTCATACATAATCCTTCAGAGCTAGATTTCACTTCGGCCCAATGCCATTTCCCTGGCCTCTTATCTGTAGTCTACATTTGCTATTTATTATGTTAAATACCATGGTATTAATGATAGCAATTTATTGAGTATATACACAAGTGTACATGTCAAAAGAAAAGTGTAATCTTCTGAAACAATTTTATATGCTTAATTACCTCTAAAATAACTCAAATTATCCAGAATAAGCCTATATTACTTTAAGAATTATTTCTTATTACATATATAATCCTACAGTACACAGTTACAATGTGATTTATTAATATATTCTTTGGATGCAAAAAAGTCAGAGGTGGTAATACAATGCCATAATGTACTTAGAAGTTGCTGCTGGTTAATCTAGACTTACGGCCTCATGTGGGAAACTAAATGCAATCTGCTGAAAGAGTTAAGACACTAGAAAAAAACCATGATGGAAAAGCAGATAAGAGCTCCCAAGTATACCCTGTATGCTCAAAAGCTAATGGACAATTAAACTTAGTACATGAGAAAAGCTGAAACCAAAGTCAGCAATGAGAGGATAGCTCAAGCCAGCAAGGACACTCACAGAGTTACACGCAGATCAGGATTTGAAGAAATCAGGTGGCTCGCAAAGCCATGTTTCTGGAACTGAATACAGGACAGGTTACTGGAATGCTTGTAGAGCAAGCAGTTCATCCCCAGGTCTCTCCTCAGTGCAGGCACGCAGGCTATTTCATCCTTAAACTTTGCTGAAAGACTAGCGTTTACTCCCTGGATACACTGAACCACACAATTTCAGATCTAGGAAGTTATCTGAACTATGAAGAATGGAAGTAAATATTTTCCTCCAGAAAATATTAAAATGTATGTGTTGAGTTGTAGTTTATTCCCTCACACTGCTGCCCTTTCTCTAACCCCAGCGCTAATAGGAAAACCTGTATTTGTGGAAGATATTTGCTGATCTGCCTCCCAGACAATCTTCTCAAGAGAAGAGGCAATGGAAAGTTGACAACAGAATTTTCCTCACACAAAGAACCAAGGTTCTCCTATGATTATCTTTGCAGGAGACCCGTCCATCAACAAACACACAGAGACACAAGTCAGCCCCAAACCATTTTAAAGTCTTAATGGTAAATTTGAATAAACCGTAAAAAGTGCCTGACTTTGAAGAACATTCAGAACCAAACAAAGACCAGACGCAAAAACTTTAAAAGAAAATGGAAACAGCAACACAAAACTTCAAATGTATGGATTTAATATCTTTAAACATTAAGAGAAGACAGTCAAACAAAACCAGGATGATATAAACAGAATATTTAGAAAATAAACAAAACTCTCGAAATCAAAGTATGCTAGTAGAATACATTTTAAAAAATACTTTCTATGTAGAAATTGAATGAAAACCTTAAAAATAAATCACAAAAATATAAAAACAAAAGAAAAAGGTAACATTAAGTAATTGAGTCACTGCTTGAGTAATAGGATTTTCATAAAAGGAAAATTAAAAATGGAAGAGTTAGGGGCCAGAGATTTAGCTCAATGGTTCCAGTTCCTGCCTTGCAAGTGCAAGGTCCTGAGTTTGATCCCGGTAACCACATACAATGCTGGGCGTGGTGACTCACGCCCACCAGCAATCAATACCACATACCACAGTGCTGGGCGTGGTGGCTCATGCCTGTAATCCCAGCACTCAGGAGGCAAAGACAGGAGGATTGCTAAATTCCAGGCTTGCCTGGGCTACATAGTGAGTTCAGGGCCAGCCTGAACTACAAAGCAAGACCCTGTCTCAAAAAAAAAAAAAAAAAGTCAAATAACATAGAATGAATTTTTCCCAAGAATTTACTGACTCATTAGTGCCTGAACTAAAAAGATAGTAAAACTCTCTCAAAGAACATTTTGAAGAAACAGGTGTTTGAAAGTATTTAAAAGGCTAAATATAAAAGTGATTAATAACTGATAGAGCAGTACAAGCTATTTGTTGGACGTTATGAACCCTGTCTCAAAAAAAAAAAAATAGAAGAGTCAGAATTATCAAGAACACAGTTCAAGTGTTTCAGAATTTAAGAACTTGAAGTCGCAAATTTGACAAATCTAACTACACCCTAATATAATGAATGAAAAGACTCATTTGAAGTCTCATGATTATGATATTTCAGATTACTAGGGATGCAGGAAAATTCTGAAAGCATGAGAGAGCAAAAGGAAGTTACTTATAATTGATCAAGAGTTGGTACACTATCCAAATGTTTAAAACATCATTAAAAAGCATAGGTAGCTCTCTAAGTGAAAAATGTATGTTGGTTTGAATGGAGTGGAAAGAGAATATGGAATTCTTAACTGCATCTAATTAGCAATCGTGATACATTTTAATGATCGTCTCAATGTGCTTTTGTCTCCCAAATACCATCTTTAAGAAGTTACTGTAGAAGAGTATGCAATAAAGTGTTTAACCTTCCCCAGAGAGATCATCTGGCCTTTGCCCTGCACTTTGGTACCGTAATATCTGGAGCCTTGGAATTTTATGTCTGACAGACATATCTTTGTTTACCGAGAGGCCTTGAGCTACCCAGCAGTCTAATGATGTCGTTTAGGGTGGAACTAAACACACTACAAAGACAAACAATGCAATTCAGGCTGAGTTTGAGGTCACACAATACCAATAGACCTAGAGTCTGAGATCAAAGATGTATACAGTCAATCCATCAATCATGCCTGCATAATGGAACCCCAATAAAAACTGAGCACCAGGACTCAGCATACCTCTGAATCCAGCAGCTCTCTGGACATGCTATCTAATATCACTACCAGTAATATTTGCATCCTGACCCCATCAGCAGAAGACAAGAAAGTTCTGTGTTTGATATTTTTCTCATAAACTTTTCTTGGTTGATTTTAATCTGTATCCCTGCAATAAACTGTAATGAGTAAGTAGCTTATAGTGAGTTTTATAAGGTCTTCTAGCCAATTGTCAAAGCAAATGGTATTAGGAGGAGCTTTCAAATTTGAACTCAGTGTCAGAAGTGATAAAGGTGTCAGGTAGCACTGAGTGGCCTCCAAGCATGGCTGATTCTCCAGCTATTACAAATATGCCTCACTAAATGAGGAAATAAACTGGAAAAGAGGCACATAACAAAAGTAAGAAGCGAGTCAAATTCTCATGAAGAAGAAGAGATCTTACTTGGGATGCTACTAAATAGCCAGATTAAAATACATGGCCAGAGACATCCAGACAAATTTATTAAAGAGAAGAAAGAAAGGAAGAACAGTGGAAGAAAAGGCCCTTTCATAAGACCAATTAGCACTGTGTAAGAACGAGGGCTACTGTTGCTCAGTTTCTAGAAGTAGACATTTTTATAGGAGAATACATTTTTTATATGGGAAAGACCAATATTTAAATGTTGACAACTATGGAACTTCAAACACTTTTGTTTGGTGCAAATGTCACAAATCTGTGGGCTAGAATTTCACTGCCATGCCACCAGTTTGCAGCTCTTCTCTATAGCATTCATTCCGTGCTTCAGTCTTGGTCTGCAATGTCTGGAAGATGCTCATTATCACTAAGGCCTATCCAACTCTGTGCTTAAGGTCACTGAATTTTACAACAATCTATTTTCACAAATGGCCTGGAATCCTGAATCTGTTAAATGTGTGAAATGACAACATTTATTTCCAAGTCCAATCCACAGACGTGACTGAGTTCATGCTTCCAAGTGTCTTCTCAACTGATACTTCAGTTTCTGGGTTTCTATTCAAGAACTTTCCTTCATACACATTGTTGGAAAAAGAGTGTGGCTCTCTCACAACATTGGGAAAAGTCCAAGATGCTTTCTGGCTTTGCTACTTTTCATGTAGAAAATATTTTCCCCAGAACAAATCCTCTCAGGGATGTCCTACAAATGGTATAGGTTCAAAGTGCAAGCAGAGTCCTAAAGAAGTCAACATTTCCTTTGAACATGGAGGAGGCCTCCATTTTGATTCTTTCTGTTTCATCTCAACTTCCTGAAATCCAACATGTGCCTGTCCTCTAAGTCATTGCAGTAGAACTTGGAGCCATCGGTTTCACCTCTTTTCTTCCTCTTTCTGCTCTCACATGAATACATGAAATAATAAATGGAAATTGAAAGTGTCTTTAATAAGGTTAGTCAAATGACATCAGTCAGCTGTCACAGGTGCCCAGTGGCTCCATCTTACTCAATAAAATCCAGAACATTCAGGAATTTACAACTGCTTTCCCCTTCTCCAGCCTCTCTAGGTCTCTCTCATTCTGCTTTTAGTCAGGTTGGCCTCTGTGGGCAGAAGAAGAATGACATCCCCAAGATACCAGCTCGCATCCCTGGGATCTATGAATCACTAAGTAAAAGAGAGTAAGCATCTATTTAGCCTAGACTGTATGATGCAAAACTATTTGGCAATTCTACATACGCTGATAGATAAAAGCATAGGATGTTTTGAGAAAGACTCATCAAAAACAGGCGTTCACTGGTAAGAGCAAGACTGAGTGATGAAGAAAGGCTGCAGCCACCAGGAACTGAGGGAGGTGGAGAAAGGAACTTCCACTACACTCTCCACAGGGAGTTTAACCAACGCTTGAACTTCAGGTCTTCAGAACTGCCGGGGTGAGTTTCTGCTGCTCTAAACCACCTGTTTGTGACACTTTGTTACAGCAGCTACAGGAACCTAATGCACCCTCTTTACAGCTTGAGTCATATTGGCATCTGTGCTTTTTCTAGGAGGCTTTTCTGGCTTAAGGCAATTACATCTCCACTCTGACCCACCTGGGAAGAGGTCTGGTAACATGCTGTTCAAAACTGCAGTCTCCCAGCATTCCTCACCTGTGTTTCATCTTTCCTTACAGTATGTACCTAGTTTCCTGTACCTTACTTAATAGATTTGCTTGTTGTCTGTCTCTTCAACCACAACACGATTTCAGTGTGTAGGGGGCTGGGTCTCTTTTCTCACCCCCAGTGCCTCCATCAGTGCCTACAGCCTGGGGGACCAGGGCTATAGGGTGCCTGGGTGGGTCTTGGAGAATCAGGGAGAACTGTGTCATTGTGAATTAGATCAGTGTGTCAAGACGTATTGTATATTCCTACTTTATTAAGGTTTTTAAAAAGACTATTGTCTTAACAGCCTGTTTCCTTTTTTTGTGCTCTTTCTCAAATAAAATTTTAATGCTTTTGTTATGAGTTGCCATGTTTTTATTATTTCTAAGCTTGTTTTGTATCTTCTTTGTATTTTGTATGTTGTATTTTTAATCCAGTTTTTATTGAGGGGTGCAACTTTCTACTTTATGGTCTTTAATTCCAACTTCTTCTATCTATTATTATTACCCACATCGCCAGTGGTAGAGTATGTGCAGGAATGGACTCTTGATTCATTGCATCCAGGTATGAAACCCCTTTTCAATATTCACAAGGTATAAGTTTCTGGGAAGTTTACCTGATTTTCCTTGTCTATATAATCATAACAAAAATAATGTCTCACATATAGAGCTCTCAATAAAAATAGAGATTGAATATATATTAAGTTTAGGTAGCTTGGAGCAATCTTATATATACAAAAGGATTTTAAAATTTCAAATGTTTGTAAGATGATTTGTCCCAGTTTATATTATTGTGACAAGCAGATAGCATGGACATAAATTAAACATTAGTGTCATCAAATTTTAAAAGTCTTATATGTGTGGAAGATTTTTAAATATGAGCTACTCATCAACAACACATTTCCCAAATCCACCTTCATTCCTACACTATGATGTATAGTCTCCAGTTTGTGTATTTACAAGGACCAGCATATGGATTGGGAGACATCGTTAACATTAGGCTTTCCAAACAGCAGCATCTGTATTGTGTATTCTGTAATAAGGAAGGGAAGGGGAAAGCTTTTAAAATCACCAAGTAAACTACCCCCAAAGGCTAAAATTGTTGCCAATTTAATAAGCCCACTATGGTATATGAATATTTGTGCTATGTCTGACAGCCTACAGGAAAATACTTGGGCTCAGTTTTCAACTGGATAAAAGGAAAAACAGAATATATTGGAATGAGGCCACATTTATCTAAATCAACAGAGACACTTTCTTCTGCAGTGACCTTCGCTGTGTTTTGAGGACAAGAAAAGCATTGGGAAACTTTTTTCCTTAAATGTTTAAAATTCTTGGAACAGATCTCTCTTTATCTATGTTTTTTTTTCCCCTCTACAATCGAGTATTAGAGGCTTTATAATAAGGATTTCATATGTTTGATGTTATTATACTTTTCTTTCCATCAGCACAAGCTAATCTTATGTTTTACAGAAACACTAAGATTCTCCTAGAAATGCCATATTCCTTCCCTCGATGATCATTACTCAAAACAACAGCTTTTTAAAAACCCATTGTGCTGACATCTACGGAGAGGAATTTTCTTAAGATGACTAGAATCAATCAACATAATGGAAAATGTAATGTTCAACATCTGTACAAAGGCTTAGAGAAGGGGCCAAGTAGAGAGTTTGTATAAACTAATTTCTTTTCTGGAAAGGACATTGGCCTGAATTTTTTAATTCTTCATTTATTATAGATCATAATATGAGATCTTATAGAAGAGTCTTGAGAAAGTTTTATATTTATCCAGTCTGGCTGTCCAAGGCCTGAGATATTCTGCAGATCCTCACAGTTTTAATGCAAATAATTATTTTTTTCTCAAATTATCAAATGGCTTTTCTTTCTTCATGGTTGGTTTTTCTTTCTTTCAAAGGCCTGGTTTCACTATGTTTCACAACTTGAATGCAAATTCCTGTGCCCAAGTCATCCTCCTGCCTCAGCCTCCTAGGTATCTAGGACTGTAAGCTATGTACCACTGCATTAGGCCCATAAGTAGAATGTACTAAATTATAGCATGAGTGACTATGGTAAATATATGAAACCTTTTTAATTTGAAAGAAAAATACAGCAAATTCTTTATGATTCTTTTATCTTCCATTAAATTTCATAAACTTATTCTCAAATTAACAGTTGATAATTACATCTGTTCTTGCATTTATTATAGTTTTTTATCTGTGGACATATGAAATATATACATCTCAGATAAAATGTAGAAGTCTTAGTCTCACTGACATTTCTATGGCATACATATATTATTAAAATGCTCACTGGGTTATGTAAAACAGCTCAGTAAAAGTAAGTACCAAGTATATGCTTATAAATTGAGAAAATAAAAATTTTCATTTTTCAAGATATCTATTTATCCATCCTTCCTTTTGTATATAACTTTCAAATGAGTTCTAGCCAGTAATCAGAAGGTGACCAATCTTTCAGCAGCCTGGAAAGGGGGGAGGTAAGTCCTTAAAAAAATAAGGGGAATAACAGAGTCTTGTATAATTGCAACCTTTTTGGAGTGGCAGGAGCTCAGAGCTGCAAAGTGGGCAAAGATACTCACTGAACTATTTATTGGGCACACAGCATAACTGGAGCATCGGGAGACTCAGGAGGGTGCGGTAACCCTATGCCAATGTGGCTCTTAAGCTGATGAAGGTCTTGGTTCACGAGGTTCTTATATCGAAGATGACCATAAGGAGAGCATTCTTATAACAGTAGATGGGGGGAATTTAGTTGATGAGGAATTTGTGCCTCCCCAGATGAAAACTTTCTCTTACTCCTCTGTTCTTAAGGAACCAGGCTGTCTGTAGCTGAAGTAATTTTACCCTTGATTATCATGGCATCAGGGAACCACTGAGGTCTCAGCTGTGACTAGAGGCAAAAATGGAATTATGTCTTGACGTGCCATAGCTGGCCTGCAGGCAGGAAAACTAGGTCTAATTGTAATTTAATTGTGAAATAATTTTTCTCCCAAACTATGTAGAATAACTTCCCTTAAGAGTCATGACTTTTGTTCTTCAAAATGCTCCCATCTGGCTCTGTACTGCTGACTAAAATGCTTCAAGAAGCTCCCTTTAAGTTGTATAATTAAGAACTCCACAAAAATTTAAAATGATATTTTATGCCCTATGAACCATTGATGGTCTTTGGTTCACAAAATTACTCTTCGATCTAAAATGTCCTAAAAGAAAGGAAATCAGAACTTTTAGGACTTCCTGTGGTGGGAGACTTGGAAGAGAAGCTATAGAGAAACCATGTTGAGAATTATGAGTCATTACCAGGATGTTACATATTGGTGCATCACATGCAAAGACAGGGGATTCTGGGAACACAGGAGCTGTGGGGGACACAGTGACAACTATAAGCTCCCAAATCATAACCTCATATAGTTGCCATTATTTTTGTGGTTCTACAGATATAAATTTAATTTCTTCATTCCTTGGTTCAAAATATGTATAAAGCACATATTACTTTCTAATATCTGCTCAAGAATTGGGGTCATTAAGGAAAACAGAAGATCCCTCTGAAGATCTACCTCCATGCAGATTACCCTCGATCAAAGAGAACAGATTATAAAACTGACACCTACACTGGGTGGCATAGCAGATGCATACTACTGAAACATGTAAAAAAGGGGACAATCTGAGGATAATCAAATATATGGGGCTGGGAAGCAGTGTTTGGAGGGAGAGTGGAGGAGGAGGAGTCATTTTGCAATGGACCTCAGCATAAAGTCTGCATAAACGTCCAGGAGAGACTAGGGAGCCAGCCAGGCTGTTACAGCTGAGAATGGAAGTTCTCCTTGCTGAAGTGGGGGCAGGAGCGAAGGTTGGGAGGTTGACAGGACACTGGGTGTGGACCACCTCCGCCTGTGGCAATACCGGTGGGCCCTGGGGCGGGGTCCCCGCAGAGCTTTCCTGCTCTCTGGGCAATACGGCCTGGTGGATTTTCACAGAATCACCCTGGCTACTGTTTTGAGAAGAGACACAGGAAAGTGCAGGAGGAACAGAGAATCACAGGGCTCTGATGATACTGGTCGAGGTGAGATACGACACGGCCAAGATCTGGGGTGACAGCAATGGAAGTGAAGGGAGTGGTCAAAGACACCCCCTGAGTCTCCTACAGTGTTGTATCCTGACCGATCGGACATTTAAGAAGTTGACAGTAAGGAGAGGAACTGAACTAGGCAGGGCTGCTGTGCCCAGTATCAGAGGAACCAGTTTAGCAAAACAGGCCCAAAGGAAAGTAGCAATCAAGTCTCTGCTCAAAGAATAGGAAGGAGCGATGCGGAGAGTGGGGCTGACCCCCGAGGGTTTTGTGCTCCCCCGTGGAGGAGCTCCCAGGAAGGTCACAGCAGTCAGCGCACTTTCAAAGATCATCTACTGCTGAGGCAAGAAGATCCTATCATTCATGGACACAGGGCCTCGTGAAGAAGCGAGGGGAGGGTAAGGGAGGAAAGGCCCTGAGTACCGAGTCAGCTTGGAGAAGAACATCTTTCCAGTTCCTCCTCTCACAAAATAATGAAGACTCGGCACAGGCGCATACACCTCCGGGGCCTCGTAGGGAGGCTGCAGGCGGACAGCGTCTCAACAGGGCGGCAGACACCTGGAAGAACACTGGCGCCCGAGAGCCCAAAGCCTGGGCTGCCTTCAGAGACACAGCGCAGACTGCGGCCCAGCACAGCATGAGGAGGGCTCACTCGGCTCCATGCAGCCTGCTGGGCCTGTAAGTAGGCCGCAAAGGTCACCCATGGGTCTCTGACCAAGAGAAGACTCTGTATAGACAGAAACTAACATTGGGCCTAGCAGAGAGTTAAAAAGATTTCTCAGAGAAGGTTGAACAAAGATCTATTTGAAATATTTTCTGTCAAGTTAAAATATGGTGTCATAACAAAGGGCCCAAAACCCAGTAGCTTACAAAAATCTTTCCCTGGGCCAGAGGGTTAGCTCAGTGGTTCTGGCCCCTGCCTCGCAAGCGCAAGGTCCTGAGTTCAATCCCTGGTAACCACATACAATGTTGGGTGTGGAGACTCACACCCACCAGCCATCAATACTACATACCACAGTGCCGGGCATAGTGGCTCATGCCTATAATCCTAGCACTCGGGAGGCAGAGACAGGAGGATTGCTGAGTTCCAGGCTTGCCTGAGCTACATAGTGAGCTCAGAGCCAGCCTGAACTACAAAAGTAAGACCCTGTCTCAAAAAAAAAAAAAAAATCTTTCCCTAATACTATGAATCCATAAACTGAGTTTATTGCTTGCCTTTTATTTCTGTCTATTATTGCTCCCATCTCATATTGAAAGTATTTTTACACCAAAACATAGTTTTTTACATCATTTTGGCGTGACATATTTGTCTTTTCCATTTGGCAAAGATACAGCAAAAGGGAAATGAAACCAAATTCTAGCCAACACCAACAGGGCCTGCTGAGACCCTCCATACAGCCAGCCTTCCCTCTGCAGTCTGTTCTTAGCACCTGAAGGCACAGCCTTTTATAGAGGAGAAACTAGTAAATTTAGATTCTGGTCCCTACACCGATCTCCAACATACAATTAAACTGTGAACCATCATAACACTTATCTTCATTTTATAAAGATTTTTTAATTTTTTTTTTAGGTGGTGAAGATGGTGCTAGAGCTTCCACCCAGAGCTTTCCACCAAGCTATATACCCAGCCACCCCCCTTTTTGTATTTGCTATTTTAAGACAAGATCTCACTAAGTTGCTACATAGCCTAGACTGGAGTTAAACTTTCCATCTCCCTGCCTCAGGGGCTGCAGAGGAGAGAACTAGCAGCAGCAGTGACTCCATGTTGCCTTTCTCCTCAAGCTAGTTAGTTCTTCCTACATATTTGCAAAACTAGCACAGAAACTTCAGATCTCACATCTTCTCTCACCATCAGGAACAAGACAATGACTCTGTTGCTGAAAATCTCAGTCATGCAATGTGCTTCTGCCTGACTGAATCACTCTGGCCACACAGATCTCTTCAACCATTAAATTATTTTTTTATTTTCTGGAACTGGAGAGTTTATCCCCCCCCCCCCCAAACATGGTGTGTTAGCAAGGATGTTAGTTTAGATCTACAGTATGTAAAGTGTCTCCCAAAGGTCTCACGTCTGTGGAAGATGATTGGGTCATTTTACGCTTACTAGTTTAAATACACATTTCAATGTGTTGCTGCATATCTTCTTACGTATACATAATGTTCCTATGTGAACATAACATTATCCATCATTACTTTTCCCAGCCACCACTCTTACTTTTTAAGGACAGGAACTAACTTTCATTTCATTCTCCTTTGGCAATAGGTAATAGAGAAAAGTAATTATCACTTTCAAAATAAGAGTACTAATTTGACCTATGTACTATAACTATGACTGGAGGTGTTTGTGCTTAATGAACTTTAGGACAATAGAAACCTTAAATTTCCACATGATTGTGGCTCATTACTAGAATATTTAAAATTTAAAACAGCAATTAAAATTGTGATTAGCAGATGATCTTGCACCAGTGGGGGAAAATGAGTATGTTGGCATGAAGAGACTATGGATTTATTGTGATTTTAATTTTCTCAATTTACATTCACTGCTCATAAATCACCTTACTTCATAAATTTGACCTCTGAGGCATCATTCAGCTATTTCAAGTTTTCTTTTCTTGTTCAAAGATTGAATAAATAGTTTTTGGGTTGCTGGTTATACCTCTTTGTTCACTTTTAGGAAACCAGTTGACTTTTGGTTACTAAGATGACATGATTCATTCTTGCTCATGCCTTTGCCTTCAGTTACTAAGACCATCATGAGGAAAGAGTATCTGACCACTCAAGTTAATTTTGTCCCTATCTAGGCAAAGCATTTCTCCTGAACATGCCAACTGCTCACTTTTCCCTGTAATAAATACTGAGTGTTACCGCAGTGTTTTGTTATCTAGGCTACATGTTCAAAGACAGACCAGCTCAGCATCTGATGCACACGATGAAGGGATCCCAGCTGGCTGGGAAGACAAGACATTGTGACAGTGAACTTTTAGTCATAGTGGGTCCCACAGATCCTCACTCCTTTGAAAGCAGGGGCCACAGATAGATTCATTACATTTCAATAATAAGCATAGTTTCCTTTGAAATGGAAATGTACATATATATATATATAGAGAGAAAGACAGCTATATGTTAAATAATTATTTTGATAATTCTTTTAATAATAAAATGATAATCCATTGATTTAATAACTCTATCTAGAGTTTATCCATTTCACTAATCATATATTATAAACACATGAGGCTTTCCCATTTGAAGAAATGTTCATTTCTATGAGCAAAGGCCTATTTCACAGGAAAATATCCAGGCTATCTGACCTAATCAAGAATATAATCAATGTACATGATTTTGAAGATAATTACAGTATTAAAAGCAACTGAAGAGATAATATAGGTATTTTTTCTTGTCAAAAAATGTGCTACTGAGTAAACAAATAAAGTGAGTTGAAAAATAAATATGTTTTCTAAATACAAAATATGTATAGGAATTAAATGTACAAAAATGTAATCAATCTCATTACTCATTTTCAAATTTATCAAGTTTTGAAAAGTTAATATTTTAGGTATTTGGGGTTAAATAAAATATATTGCTATAATCAATTCCACCTATTTCTCTATTATTTTAGGTTGTGGCTGGTACAGAATTTTACATTTCATGTAAGAATTGCATGCTATTTTTATTGTGTTCTAATCAATGCAACAAATCATTAGCATATTAAAATGTCATACATGGTCCTTATAAATCATGTTCTTGGTATCAAAAATGTTCTCACATAGCTAGAACAATTAATATATCTGCTATAATAACTTTTTCTCTGGAATACAATTTCATAATTGATACTCCCTTCTTCTGAACTATTCCATGCATTAGGAATGGCTCATGCAAAACCGAAATGTGCACAATTGTATCTTTTGTTATGATTCCTTTTGACATTTGTGATTACATTGTAGATACCTTAGCTACAATGTTCCCAGCAATCGTATCCAACAAGCTGAATAAATTTTGTTAAATTCAACCAAGGTACTGACCATGATTTATTTATTTAGCTGTTATCTGTAGTTTCTTTGGCATGTCCAAACATTCAATTTGCACCAAAATCTATTTGCTACCTCATTATTAAATAATACAGTGCTCTTAGGACCTTACTTTCAAAAACACAAGGTTCCAGTGGTCCTTTCCTACAGTAAAGATGGTATGTGAAACTACTAATTTTTACTTAAAAGAAGTTCTGGTATGAAAACTGATTTTTTTTATGAATGTTGGTAAAATGAAAAAAGTAACCACCTCTTGCCATTTCCATTTTCAATCCTAGATTTGTGGTCTAATACTTAAACATAGCCAAATCCCAGAGCAAAATCAAGTTTTATTCTGACCTCACTTGACAAAGTTGTTTTTCAGAAGTGAAACTTTTTCTTGTACCACTTTGACTGAAATGAAGAACAAGCAAATGTCAAATGATCTGCTTCTATTATAAGACTTCTATCTAGATGGTGTTTCCATTGCTTCAATAGAGAGTACATTTTTGGAATATCAAGCAAGGTAGCTAACAGGCCTAAAAGCCACAAAAGAAAATATTGTATATAATAAATGATTTTTAATACATAGCCACAATGAAAAATAAATGAAAGCTATTCTTAATTAAATGAATGTGTTTTCACCTAGAGTACAGACATTATTGTTCAACCACAAGGAATCACCTTGTGTGCTCTGACCTTAATCCAGTATAATACCACTTGTAGTTGCCTTGTAGATTTCTAAGAGGGTGAAACTGACAGTTATAAGACAG
Source organism: Thryonomys swinderianus (assembly GCA_004025085.1). Lineage (NCBI taxonomy): Eukaryota > Metazoa > Chordata > Mammalia > Rodentia > Thryonomyidae > Thryonomys > Thryonomys swinderianus. The sequence continues at coordinate 10,195 of PVIC010007231.1, read as the reverse complement.
TATCTAGATGAGACTGATCAATATCTCTAAATATTCATTCTTAAACTCCAACTTTTGTATGATATTAATTTGACACTCTGAAGTCTACGTAAGAAAGTCTATTTAGGTTGTGGTATACTGGCAGAGACCAGTGTGTTCTACCAAAAGACATTGGCATAATCCTTAGAAGCAGTCTCTTTTTGACCTCCTAAATTGATTGATTGATTGATGATGGGTGAATTGACTCATTGATGGACTGAAGTACTAGGGATTGAATTCAGAGGCTTCCAGCTGAGTTATATATCTTGAGTCCATTTTAAAAAAATTATCTTTTGATTGATGAAAAATTTATTTATCTATCTTTTGATTTAGAGGCAGGGATTTTCTGAGGCACTTGAGTTTACCCAAGCTTGGCTCCAATTTGTAATCCTCAATCTTCCAGAACTCTGGAGTTAAAAATGTTTATTACCATGTCCAGCTTCACTCTCTTTCTTTCTTCTCCTCCTCTCCTCCAAGGCAGGGTGTAGTACTAGAATTTCTTTTCCTTAGGTAAATCCTAGAAATAGAAAATCTCCACCTTCAAACAAAACCTTATCTAAAACATTAATCTCCTAACTATCTGTACCTCATGTCTTAGGAGATCATTAGACCCTTAGTCCTGAAGGGCTCACGCCCCACACCTGGAAGCAAAGAAAGGCCAAGGAGGATCTGAGCAGACCTTTCCTGGGTTTCCCTCTGTCCTTTATCTTGAGGTCAAACTCTTTTTGTCATTCTTCATGGAATCTAAAGGTTAAAAGGTTGTCTCCGAGTTTGGGGTCTTTATTTCTGAATCCTTCCATGTCATGTAAAACTCTGATAAATTACTGCTGTACTTTATGTTATGACACTGTTAGTTCGTCTTTGCTATAGGAATACCAGGCATGACCTTTATGATGGGAGTAGAAACGTTTTACACTTCCCTGCCCCTCCAGTAGGGATTCACCATCTAGGCCTACAGATGACCAGTGGGATACCAATTGCAGGAGAAAGCTCGGCATCTTGGCCTCCATTTTCTGTCTCCTTCACTGCGTTAAAACTTTGATAAGATCCCTGCTCAGCCCCACACCATAGGCATATCAACCACTTAGGATTCTGTCTAAAATTTAGTAATGCAAGGTTTATTAGCCCTAAATGTACCTAATCTCTTTACCCCTGCAAGGTGGAGGACACCCAAAAATAAATGTAATTAAGATATTTCTAAAATTTGCAAGAACATTCAGGTGCCAGAGTTTAGAACACCTTTTCCAAAGGCGCTTAAGCAGCTCATAGAAGTCTCCAGTCACTGCCCTAATCCAGGAAGCTGGCACACAGAACACTATGATGAGATCACCCTTAAACTACAGATGGGATGTTGATCCATCCCTGCTTACCAAACAGGAGCAGTCCTCTAGATGGAGCCGGACCGATGCCTGGATGCATAGAATTTAATGGGCCAGAGATGTAGCTTAGTGGTGCCAGCGCCTGCCTAGCAAGTGCAAGGTCCTCGGTAACCACACACAACAATACCAGCCATGGTGACTCAGCCCACCAGCAATCAATACCACACACCACAGTGCCGGGTGCGGTGGCTCACTCCCGCCATCCCAGCAGTGGGGAGGCAGAGGCAGGAGGATTGCTGAGTTCCAGGCTTGCCTGGGCTATATAGTGAGCTCAGAGCCAGCCTGAACTACAAAGCAAAACCTTGTCTAAAAAAAAAAAAAAAAAAAAAGACTTTTTATCTAAAGCCACCTTTCCCTACTTAACCAAATTCCCACCTTTACCTTTTTTAACCTTTTCTGTAATCTTTGGTTACAATCAGCCCCCATGACAGAGCTTGAACTTCTGTATCTTCCTTCCCTCAAGGCCCTGCTGGTGGAAACCTTTCCCTGGCTTCACGGCTGCCTGTCTCCTTGATTGGCCTTTTGGGACAGGTTACCCCTTTGGAGGATGTCTGGAAGCAAGGTTTTCACCCCCAAACTCCTGTGACACGCTTAGAAACCTCATATGAGGAACCAGTTTCTAAAACATGCTACACACATAGTTAATAACGTGAACCCTTCCTTTTAAGTGCCTCCCCAAAGTCTCTGAACATTTCTATCAAGTCGACATAAGACACGATTTAAAAATTACCAAGTTCACAACTGGTAACTACATAGTCATCCAGTCTTTATAGTATTATTATTAAAATTGTGTTTGCGATCGTGGTATATAACTGTGTGTAAATACTTGTGAAAGTACGTGGAAAAAATGACTCGCTTTCAATCTTCTCCAAAAGGAAAGAGAACACACCCCACTTACTGTGATTAATTCAGATTGGCCACTTTCTCTGTGCAGAAACCAGTCAACTTTCTCCGAGGCTGGAGGGAGGAGGTGAGGAACCACCTGGTTAAATTCCCTTCTTAGCAATTCGACAGGATTGGAGTCAGCTGAGCCCCCCGCAGTTAGGAAGTTGGCTTTCCCTGAGTGGTTACCGCACACCCTCCGGGAGGCCCTGAGACCACCCGCGGAGGAGAGGCGGGGGCACCTGGGGGCACGCGGGGAAGTAAACAGAAACCAATTAGCTTAATAAAGCAAGGTTTTCTGGAGGACATTTGGGTTTGAGCTCTGAGGTTCAGCTTTTTCCTTTTCTATTTTAGTCTCTAAGTTACCACATTTTGCTCCAAGAGAAATTTGTCTACTTTCATTTTTTTAAATTGCTACTGTAATCCCTTCTTCCAAATTTTGCCACAAATTTTACACATGTCTGAATTTTCTCAAATAACTACAGGTATGGAACAGAATAATGACGTTTTATTTTATATAGGTTATTATGTATATATTATTTATTTTACATAATCTTGTGCGTTTGCTCTTTGTTGTGATTAATTTTGTCATCCAGTCACTTTAATGCGTGTTTTTGAAGATTTGCTAATAGAATTTCAGTGAGTATATGATTACTTTTTCATAAGAAAATGTAGGAAATACAAATAGAAAACATTTAACATAGGGTTCATGGTGAGGGAGCAGACAGCTATAGAAGACTGCAGAATAAATGAATCAAATACTTGACATATGTTTATCTTAGTAAAACATAAATCATGTTTTTCATGTTTCAGAAGAGAAATTACAAACATACAACAAATTAGTTCGAGAAGATTATTAAAATGAAAATCCAGGTGAGCAAAATCTAGATCATGTTTGTAAGAAAGTGGAGCCCTTCTTCTATCAAAGGATGTAAACAGGGTTGGCTCTGTTTTAAACGCTCATCCAAACACACTGAAATTACACAAACCAAATGCTTGCTTCACTGAAGTTCTAGAAACATAGCTACAGACCAAGATAGCTAATCAATAGCCGAGAAGTTTCTGTCCCCTCCATCCTTTACTCTCCGGCTCTCAGCCCCCTTATTATAGGTAGAAAAGCCAGCTAGACATATGTAGGCAGATAGAGAGGGCCAGCCCTTGAAAAACTTGCAAAAAAAGAGGATCCTTCTGGAGGTCAACACCATCAATGAGAAATTACACTGCAGGCCTCATTCTCCTTCTAGGATGAAAAGTGAAGGTCTGGATCCAGCCCCTCCCTGGAAGACAGTGATTACAAAATCCCCAGATAATGGGCAGGACTTTGACCCACCTGGAGGAGTCTCTGACAAGCAAGACCCTCTAGGGCTCGATTTCTCATTGGACCCTATTCAATCAAAAAGTTGTTGAAGTAACTGTGCTTGTCTTTTACCCTTTGGTTAGTCACGGTTTGCCCATTTCTTTCAAATCTTATCGGAAGCCCCCACTGTACTCATTGGTCAATTGTAACCCATCTACCTTTTTTGAATCTTATTGGTAGCCCCCTATTTCAGACCCGCCTCACCTCGTGGCTTTGCTCCATAAAAGCCCTCTAAAAAGTGAGGTAGGGGGGTTGCCCACTTTCCGGGCTCCTCCTGCTGTCTCTCTTAAGGCAGAAGCTTTCTCTCTCAATAAAATTTTCCTACTCAAACCTCCGTCGTTCCTAAAATTCATTCTTCGATTTTTAGAGAACACGAACTCGCGTTTCAGGTGGGGAGTTAGGCCTTAACTCCCCTGAGTCACCCTCAGCAGCCCTTCAGACCCCACCCCCTGAGCTGCTTAAACTAGGCAACAACAGAGGGTTGCTTTGAATTCACCCAATGAATTTAAAGGATAAAATGGGTTCCCACCATTGTTGTGCTCCTCCTGCCTTATGTCTGAATGCATTTGTGCCCTTGCAAAGAAATAAACTTTAAACTTTGCTTGGTCATTTTTTCACTTGCTGTGTGCGTGGAGAGTGGATTCTTTCTGGAACCAATTTGAGTCTAGGGGCTCAAATATTTCAAAAATATTTGAGATAGAGATAGGCTGTAAACTGTAGAAAATCTGAATGATAAGATGCTAACAAGTGGAACCTGGGGATGTATCTCAGCCAAGAGCAAGGTCATAAATTTGATCCTGGGAACAACAACAAGAAGGTAAAATTAAGAATACAGGAAAAAATTAAAAATGTATTAAAATACTTAAAATGCACTAATTATTAGGATGAAAAAATTTCCTCTACCAATGTAGGTAGAATAGGTGAAGGTAGGAGCTACCAATTCACTAGCAATGAATTAATAGGAGAAAAGTTTTAATTCACAAGCATGTGGGACTATCCAGTGTATATGAGTTTAAAATATGTGAGGTGGGGGGACTACATTTAAAGTTTTAAGAGACAGTAGGGAAGGTCCTATGGGGCTTTTTCATTGCTGTGCTAAGGGTCAGTTTTCTCCAAACAGAAAACATCTCTCAGAGGGAGGTTTATGGAAGCTGTATTTTCTGGAGCTTCTGCTTTAGTCAGATAAGAGAAATTCAGATAAGATTTCCTTCTGCATGTTGTGACTGAAATGTTCTTGGGATAAAGTCATCCTCATCTTGGTGGGTTGTTAGTCCTTTTTTAAATTGTATTCAGCAAATATCAAAGCAGATCCTCCCAAGATTAAATAAATGAAAGCATAAAATAAATATTATAAGACATTAAAAGTTTTCAAAAGTGAAATCTAAAGTTGGAAACTGAGTGTTTCATTTGTCCTGTAGACTAAAGGTATCTCCCTATTTCATAAGCTGTACCATCTGAATGTCAATTGTGATCATAACATGTATATAAAATGTGCCGATGAAATCAATTAAAAAAAAAGAAATTTAAATCCCTTTGGTAACAGGATTAGGGGCTGGCCTCCAGGGATTCCCAAGGGTGGAGTACTTGTAAATGGGGTCACTGCTCTCAAATTCCACCCTTCTGCCAGAAGGAAGAATGAAGCTGAGAACTGACCACAACTTCCTGTTGTTTATAAGCCAATAGCCTATAATGCTTTAGATACACTAACTCATGGAAAAATAGATAAATTGGCATATCCCAGATACATGCAGCCAAAACTTTTGACTCTGAAATCAAATATCCCAAGCACCCTAATTCAAAAGAGTGACACAGATTATTAATGTAACAAAATTTGTTCTTTTTAGATTTTTTGATCATAGCACATGCCAGAAGTAATAGTGTGACTTTCAAAGGGCAGTGACAATTAAACATATTCCTTAGATCAATGAAATAGAAAGCCTTTCCCAGGATTATTAAAATATAATATCGCTCCTTGTCTCCCCTGGGACTTGCCATGTGGATTTGCTTTCTTAATCTGATCATGTTTCTCTCTGACACCTCAGTGATACCGAGGCAGAAGACTCGGACGCGGCAAACTGACCGGAGACCTGGCCCTGGTCGGCCAACCGCTAAGTCCCAGGTCACACGCTCAGAACAGTTCTCAAGCGCCTCTCTGGGGATCAAATCAGTGCTGCCCGCAGCTCTTTCCAGGAAAGCTGGAAAGCAGTTTTCGGTCTCTGCGTTCTGTATTCTCTCTTTCCCATTAGTCCCCATTCATACCGAACAGTGTACTTTGTTCCTTCTTTTACGTGGCCAGGACTCACTCTCAAAGAATGATTCCTTTTCTACGCTGAATAAATATAAAACCTTTTGCACTTATTTTTCCCCTATTTTTTCAATGCAAGAAGGAACTAGAAGCCAGTCTGGAAGGAGACTTCAGAACCTGCAGAACCTGCTAACAATGCTATGTCTCTGATGGCTTTGAAACCTGATTTTAATTCTATCATTCCTGGTTAAAAAAGCTCAGTGACTTTCCATTTGATAGCGGAGCTCAGAAAGGACAATGCCCATGTCCTGGTCCTGGTCCCGCCCACACACTTTAACCCAGTTCTGTGCTCTCTCTCTGCACGCTGTTTGCATGAGTTACAGTTCGATTTTTCTAAGCTTGCCTTGTACTCATGGAAGTAATTCCTACCCCCCTTCGATAGAATATCTATCTGGTTTTTTATTTGTTCTTTTTTTTTTTTTGCCTATTATGAGTTATTTTAACATCTGCATATTTGCATTATAGTCCAGTATCTATTTTTATATTGAAGTGAAATTGAGACATTGTCTAAAAATCACAAGCCCGTGCAAAAATTTTATTTTTTTGTTAGCACAGTGATTCAAATAGTGGTTTAGAAAACACAATTTTAAAAAATAAATACTGAGCCATTATTTCAAAAAGAAAATACATTTCCGTATGTTCTTTTCCATTTCATATAAAGCATGTAGTTACTAGTCATTCTTTTTCTAGGAAAAGTTGATGATTTTCATATAGGAACTTTAATCCGTAACTTTACTATGTTTCCTCATCATAAGAGGGTTTTTTTTTTTTTTTGGTAAGTTCTTTTGCATTACCCAGCAGCACTTGAAAGATAATAAATTGTACCTTCTCTTTTCAGCATTGGCATCTATCAAATGAATCAGGTGTTTTTGTTCTTTGAGTTAATAACATGCTTGACTTAAATTTATAGATTTTTGCAATATTGAACTATCCAGGCATGGCTGTTGTAATCTGCTTTGTCATGGTATGTTACTCCATAATGTGCTATGGAATCCTATTTATAAAGTTTTGTTAAGTATCTCTAATGCTATTCATAAATAATAGTAGTCCACTTAGGTAGCTATTTTTGTTGTATTTTTGGAAGCTTTTTCTTGGTATTACAATGGCTTTATAAAAGTAAAGTCAGTTTTTCTTCTTTTTTTGAAATCTATTGCTTCCAGGTTTAAAATAATTTATTTACCAAATTATTTAGTTTTATTATTTCTTCTCCAGGCAACTTCGGTAAACTTGGTAAGTGTTTTCTTAAATTTAGTATTTTGGGGTGTAATTTATTTGGGAATGTTAAAAATACTGCTATTTAATATTGTATCCGATGTTTTTGATATTTTTAATATAATGGTCATTCTTATCCCCCAAATCTTGATTATACCATTATCTAGAATAGGTTATTAAAATATGTGATGAATGTTTAAATTTTAAAATTTATTACAGTAAGATTTTGCCCCTAGTCTGTTCCAAATACTCCCCCTTATTTAAACACATTTGTCCCACCATTCTTGCCTCTTTCCAAAGCATCTCTGGAAGTCCTTTTCCCGGTATGTTTCTAGTTCCACTCCAATGTTTTGCATTGATTCCAAACTTTTACTTGTCATAGTTACTTTGATTTGGGGCAGAAGCTAGACCTCTTACAGTGCCAGGTCTGGTGACTGAGTTGGATGAGAACCCACTGTGACATTTTTATGAGCCCTCCTTTGGGTTGAATGGTGCTTAACAGCAACATTCTCTGTGTTTTCATTATACCCCACAAAGACACTCACAAGAGACAACTTCTAGAACTGCTTCATGAGGTGTCAAGGAAGCTGAAGTATTTGTGTTTGAAGTGAGGGGGGTTAATGGTAATATGTTAGTACTGCAAACTTTTTACAGTGTAAACATACACTAGGTTCTCAGTCTTATCTTCATACCGTTTGAGGTCCAGCAGATGAACAGCCTCGGTCAGCTCTGTTGGACACAATTACTCAGAACTCCCCTACCCTTCAATGCCCTCTGCTTTCCAGCAGGTGATAGCGTGATGATGGAGGTTAAGGGAGTTATTACCTGCTTAACCATTACAATTAACACCCTTTTGCTTAAAGATGCTTCTGTCTTGGGTTGTTCCTATCTCCCACCTCTAATTTGCCCACTGTTGAGAGGAGCTGCCTCTGTCTGCTCACTCCATACTGCCCCGATGGAGCCAAAGATTTTTCTGATACTGGTGGGTACTGCCCTGTGGGTGCAAGTGGATTGAAACATGTGACTTATTTTCTTGATTAACAGCCTTGTGGAATAAACCCAGACCTGCTCCCAGTATCCAGGAAATAAAACTCATCACCCCTGGACCATATGTTCACATAGGGATGTCTTTTGGGGGGACACCGGATGCTCAGATGCTGGCTGAATATCATGTCTCACTTTCAATCTCACTCCACTGCTGCACCTGACAAGTTCTCATTCTTGTAAGTTCAATCTCACCCTTGTGGGTGGATTACTCTGACTCTGATGATTTGTATCCTACCGCTAATGTGGTGTGTCCCAGACATGCTATGTACATACCTCACAGAGACACACACACACGGCTCAGATTGGGCAAAACAGGAACTATCCTGTTAGCTACTCTGGTTGGTCAGTCCAACCAACAGGACCACAGATGTCAATGCTAAGGCTGATATTTCTTCTCTGGTATGAACCACTAGCAGGAACATCTTTTGAAGTGAAACTGTCACAAGTGACTCATGGATACACCGTTCTACCCTTTCCATCAGTGGTTCTGTCTCCTATGTATTTTGGCATCATCTAGATCACACCTTAGAACAGATTTAACCCTAAAGAGTTCAAAGGGAATGTTACAGCATCCTTTCTTGTATGGAGTTAATAAGTCCTGGGGCAATGAATGTCTCTATAAGGACACTTAAGATCTGCCTGTATACAGGAGAGAGACTTTGAAGGCTGTGTAGAAGAACCAGAGCCTTCAGTCAATTAATATGAGTTACAACCAGTCATTGGGAACATTGAGTTTGTGAGAAATGAATGATTCCAGGAATTAGTGGGCAAGGGGAGGCCAGGTCAGCTGTTTGTGGACAAACAGACAGGGCCCATAGCTGGGTCATCAAACATGGATAATTTATGTAATTAGGACCAACATGAAAGACCTGGTTGGTAAGGCACATGATCTCATGTAATGCACTGCTTTGGAAAGGGATCCTAAGGGCATAGGAACTAGTGACAGGGGAAGCAGGGTAACGAGCACTGGGATGAAAGTTATGGGTAAAGGCTTGCAGCATAGATCACAAAGGCCAAGAGTGATTCCTGAGGAAATAAAAGGCAGGTATCGGGTAAAACATGGAGAGAAGGACAAAGTGAGACACCAGAAGCCTCCATGAAGCCAAGTAACCATGGATATATGGTCATGAGATACATGATTGTGAATACTAGGGGTGAGGGTAAGAGGGCATGGAACCCAGTGGTGAGACAAAAGTGGCATGGGTTTTAGGGCATACAGTTCAGGGTGAAATCGTTAGGACTGCACATGCCACTGGGTGAAGAAGGAAGAAGCTCCATCAGGCCACGGGGCTAAGGCCAGGGGCAATCCAGAGGTATACAGTGAGGTGGGCATGGCCTGGACTCAAAGGCTTGGAGCACTAAGACCATGGGTCATGAGAAAGGAGGTGTTGGAAGCAGGGCAATGGGGACATAGATTCTCTGAAGCAGAGACACTTGGGTAAACTCACGTCCCTTGGCCATCATTTGTAATTCAGTGAGTGAGGCCAGGATCAAAGTGAAGTCTGCTGGGTTTTGTCACTCAGGAGGTCAAGGTGTGAAGCTACTTGTGTTATGGGAAGTGGGTGAGGCACAAGATGAAGAGGATGCCAGGAGAGGGGTTCAGGGTACTATGGAGGGGGGGCCTGGGACATTAGATACAAAACATTTTTACCAAGCCTTTGGTTAAGCATAGATTATAGAGGCCTGGTTGCTATAGTACATGATCAAGAAAGAACCTGAGGAAGGCCTGTTTTGTAAGGGTACATCCTAAGGTCAAGCCATAATGCCAGTGATGGAAGGCAGCCTTGTTGGGCATAGTCCCTGGTCGGAGAGGAATTCAGTATGGGTTCAGTCCAGTTATGTCTTACTTGGAGCAGGAGGTAGCAGGGTATGGTACTATGAGACCATGTGCTATAAGGTAGGGGCCTTGGGTGGAGCTGTTAGCTTAGAATAGTCAGGCTACACAGGGATGAGCACATTCAAGAATTAGAGAAGATCTGACAATCAGCACGTAAG
>PVIC010007230.1:0-51546 GCA_004025085.1 Thryonomys swinderianus | reverse complement strand
CCTCGTTCCTCCCTCTGCAAGTGAGAGAGGCTTGGACTTGGATCTGAGGGAACAGTGTAGGTGAAATGCATTCAATAACTATTCCTCAGGAAATTACTCTGTGCCCTGACTTGGGGCCCAGTGGTGAGCCGGACAGTACCTCCCTCCCTGCTGAAGCTCACACACAGCACAGTGGGGAAATTGCAAGAAGTCTTGGAGACTCCAAAGGGAGGGGCTCCATCCAAACTGAGACATGGTCGGGTGGGGTGTGAGGAGGAACGGGGTCTGTTCTGTCAAGGAGAGGCCTGGGAAAGGCCTGGCATGGGAGGCAAAAGCACTGAACAAGCACAAAGGTGCAAAGAGAGGAGTAGGAAGGAATCGGGAAGGCTTCGCACAGGAAGTGGCTTCTGCTGGCTACAAGCTGGAGCAAGACTTTGCCCTTGAGTGCGAGAGGACTAGGTATTCTCCACGGTGAGGATGGCGTTCACAGAGGCGCACGGCTCTGAGGCAAGTGACCCATGTGGGCCGGGGCAGCCTGGGAGGGCAGATGCAGCGGAGCAGGCTGGAGCCAGGTTGAGGAGACCTGCATGACCATGTCAACCACTGAAGGTATCGGTGCCCCACAGGACACCAGGAACATCAACATGCTTCAGGGAGAGGGAGACTTTCCAGTGTGGAAACTTCCATCTTGTTCCTTCAGAGGGAAAAAATTCCCAGACTATGAGGATTCTGTGATTTTTCCAGGAGCTTTGCTACTTCCTCACGTTTGTGATTGTTCTAGTTCCTTGCAGTGATTACCCACAAATCTAAAACCAGAAAGAGATGGTGGAACTGCAAAGCCAGCCTGAGGGTAGGGTCCAGCTGGCCAGGGGAAGCTCAAAAGGAGAAGAAGCTCCATGTTGGGGTACAGAGTACAGGCAGACATGCACGCAGAGAGGTGTCCAAGCCGAGAGTCACAGGGACATGGTCTGGCTTCTGTGAGGTCCCCTAACCCTTGTCCAGCTGGGACAACCTGAGACAACCCTGGCACATTTTATTCCAAGTTGTAGAGACTTCTCACAGCCCAGACCAGCCCCAGAACTCATCTGCAGAGAGAAGCCCACTGGGGAGCCACATCCTAGCCTCAGGCTCCGCCCAGTTCCTCCTCCAAGACCAGGCCCCAGTCACTCTCCCTGGGGACGTCAGTTACAAGGACATCACACTGCAGCAACCGTGCATGGGCCACCAACCCCTGGCTCTGAGCCTTAGTTTCCTCACCTGGGCTAATCTTCCCCACCTCCTGTCTAGGTTTCCTATGAGGATAGGACAGTCCACAACAGGGACATGCTGTCTATACTGAGGGATGCTTGTCCCTGAGCTTCATAGATGGCTTCATAGAAGCTTCATAGAAGCAGGCAGGGCCCAGCCTACAGTATCCAAGGGCATGATGGGAAAGTTCTTCATGGCCAACTGTTTTGGGCTTCAGTTATGGCAAAGAAGAAACTTTGCCTGCTTCCGCCTTCACTTCTCTCTCCCATGATTATTGGCTTTTTCAACAAACCTGAGCAGTTCCAAGCTCCTCCAGAAGGTCAGAGCACCTCACTAGAATCAAATCATGTTGTTCTCATCATGTTTTTGTTTTTCTTAGCTTCCCAGAAGCACTATGATTTTGTGTATTTTAAAGGCAACTTTGAGACTCCAGTAGCATTTTAGATGTTTATTCTCTTTACTCAGCAACTCTGCTTTTAGAAGTCTATTCCATGGAAATATGTGCATAAGGATAACAGTATAAATATAGCTTCAGCATAATTTGTAACTCTAAAAGAATAGAAATGACACAGTGTCCATCAGTAAGGGACACTGATGGTACAGCAGGGTTTTAAATTACATGAAGCTCTCACAGTGGATGACCTAATATCTTCTTGTACCCTGTCCTGTGAGTATATTCATAATGTATTGTTAAGTGCAAAGCAAAAGTTCAAAAATGGAAGTGATAGTTTTAAAAATAACTATAATTTAATTAGATATAAAATACAAATATCAGGCTGGGCATGGTGGCTCACACCTGTAATCCCAGCACTCGGGAGGCAGACAGGAGGATTGCTGAGTTCGAGGCTTGCCTGGGTTACATAGTGAGCTGAGGGCCAGCCTGAACTGCAAAGCGAGACCCTGTCTCAAAAAAAAACAAAAAAACAAATATCAGTATGGATATGAGGCAAGGATCCTAGAAAAATAAAATTGAACTATGATTGTAAGAAGCAGAATTTCCATAAAATAGACTGTTAAACACAGTAAGAGTAGCTCTTACTGGAGTCTAGAGAGCCTGGTAATGATTTTTAAAAATACAGTCATATGGCTGGACGTGGTGGCTCACACCTGTAATCCCAACACTCAGGAGGCAGAGGCAGGAGAACTGCAGAGTTTGAGGCTTCCCTGGGCTATATAGTGAGCTCAGGACCAGCCTGAACTACAAAGCGAGACCCTGTCTCAAAAAAAAAAAAAAAAACAAGGGGGCTGGAGATTTAGCTCAGTAGTTCCAGTGCCTGCCTCACAAGCACAAGGCCCTGAGTTTGATCCCAGTAACCACATACAATGCTGGGTGTGGTGACTCACACCCACCAGCAATCAATACCACATACCACAGTGCCGGGCGTGGTGGCTCACGCCTGTAATCCCAGAATTTGGGAGGCAGAAGCAGGAAAATTGCTGAGTTGGAGGCTTGCCTGGGCTACATAGTGAGCTCAGGGCCAGCCTGAACTACAAAGCAAGACTCTGTCTAAAAACAACAACAAAAACAACAAAACAAGGCATATGTTATTTAAACTTTCATAAAATTAATTGTTGTAAAACCTGATAATAACTCAAATAAAAGAGGCCTATAGAGGAAGGGCCCTCACTGGCAGCAGGGATGTGCATGGGGGCGGGGGGGCCCCTCCACTGAGGGTCAGAGACCAGCGGGAAGAACCCCCAGTCTCCCTCCCTTTTCCAGGAACAAGGACCCTGGCTGAGTAGGCTGGTGGAAGAACTGCGTAGCCAAGTGGCTCATCGTCTGATGGGAAGTCCAGTCACCATGTTCCCCGGCCCTGCTGGCAGAGAGGCCAAAAGGCAGAGCCCAGTGGGGCTGATGTAGGCCACCCAGACCTTTGCACCCCCTTTGCATGGCAGCATAGCGGCCCAGCACCCCCTCCCAACCCTATTTTTCATATTTTTACCTGGTTCAGAGAGTCACTTAGCTCTCCCCGTCATCCAGGACTTTTCCATCCTTTCTCTTGTGGACACACGGCACCTGAAAGTTCTGGATCAGGAGGCAGGACTGGGTCCCAGACCTCCCAGATCCCGGCTGTGTATCCTTTATCTTGCTGAGCAGAGCGGATCTGGCGTCAGCCAGGCCCGACTCCTGTCCCGCCCTCCACACTGTCTGGATGACCCTGGCCAAGTTGAGTAGAAACCTGCTCTTGCATCAGTAACATGTGCTAGGTTCATGGCATATGTGTGAGGGGAAATGGGAAACTGCACAGCCACAGATGCCTGGGACACAGTTGCAGCCAAAGCGCATCACACTATATTTCTGTGGCCTTGATTGTTCTATTCCCTGCCAGGAAGACCCACCCACCCAAGGCTCCAGGAGGAGTTGACGGGGTGGGGTGGAGTCTCTTGACCTCCAGACAGAGCCTTTCCAGGGGCAGAGATAATCCTGTCTGGAATGGGGCTTGTTTATTCTCTTTCCAGAGCAAACCTGGTATCACCTTATCCAACAATGCTGCAGCAGAAGATGAGGGAGTCACAGGCCTGGACTCCAGGAGACCAGCTTGGAGCCCCTGGGTCCTACCGCTGATGGGTTTTGCTCGGCTCGGCTCAGCTGCCCCGAGCTGGTGGCCAGGCTGGAGTCCCAGCCGCCCTACAGCTCTGTTTGGCCTGCAGCTCCAGAGGAGGTACCCTTCCCCTGAGTGGAAGGGATGGCTGGGGCACTCCCGAGTGGTGGCAGGCTTTGGTGACCCTCCCAGAGAGCCCTGTGGGGAGGCCGGGAGCCCCAGTCTGGGCCCAGGACCTCTGCACACTATCCCTAGTCTTGTGCTCCTGACAGTGAACCGAAGGCCTGGGTTTAGCAGAGGACTCTAAGGCCAGTGCCAATCTCATGCCAGCCCCAGAGGCCCTGAGCTACTGCAGAAGTGCCCTAGGACTCTGGGGATTGCTGAATCTGTACCCTGCCCAGCCCAGCTAGACTCTGTCCTCAGAACCACAGCCAGGCTCCCCATCCCTCCTCCAGCCTGACCCAAGCCACAGTTTCCTCTCCTCCCTCCCTCCTCTTCCTCTTCTCTCTCCACTTCCCATTGTGTGGCACCCATGGGTATTCTCTGTTGCTTTTCTACCTGGGTTCTGACCATGACTCACCTGGACTTGGAACCCGGGCTCTGGCAGGCACCTCTCCCAAACCACACCAGCCTCAGTCTGGCCCGTGGGCAGCGGAGGGAGGCAGGGAGGGTGACCCAGCTTAGAAGCCAGAGCCAAAGCACATGGTCAGCTGGGTACGGGTGGCAGGAGGGATGACAGAGGCAGCACAGAGCCTCTGGCCAGTCCTTGCCAGCCCCGCACTCTGCTACCCAAGCCCAGGAGCAGTGAATGAGACTCAGAGCTGTGGGACCAACCCGGGGACTGTCTGGTTCGCTCCACACCCACCACACGACCCTGAGGCCCAGGGACCCAACCCAAGAAAGACCACAGAATCAGAGTGAAAAGCACCAGGTTTAATATTAAAGACTTTCCCTTAAAAAAAGTATACAGATAGGAAAACTTAACCTCATACAAAATAGCATTTCTGATGTATAAATGTGAGTTAATGTGAGTCCTAAAAATGGTTGTAAACCTAGGTGATTATATCTTTGGTACCGTAGTGAGAGCCTGCTCCCTATTCTGGCCAGGCTGTGGGGCCCTGGGGCTGGGAGATGCCAGCCAGTACGGGCACTGGTGCCCAAAAACAGAGCTTCCTTCACCTTTCCAGCTCTCCCCTCCTCACTCATTTGGCCACGTTTTCAGTGCC
This sequence comes from Thryonomys swinderianus, assembly GCA_004025085.1. NCBI lineage: Eukaryota > Metazoa > Chordata > Mammalia > Rodentia > Thryonomyidae > Thryonomys > Thryonomys swinderianus. The sequence goes on along the minus strand of PVIC010007230.1, from coordinate 46,550 downwards.
TGGCACCTCTGATGTCCACTCGCTTGAGGACAGTAGGTGTCACTGCCAGATGTGGGTGAAACTGTTCCCCAATGGGGCACTGCCTTAGGGATAGGGCAGCTGTCAGGCCAGACAGGAACACCCCAGTGCCCAGTTGGCATGCCCTTGTACTCAGGCAGCCATTTTAAGCCTCTTGAGCTTTACAGGACACAACTGTCCTCACCGTTCATATCTGTGACACACACCTCCATGGCAGCAGTATGCTGCCCATGGCAATCTGATTGCCTTCACTGCCCCAGCTTGTCTAGGACAGCCTCAGAGCTCACTGTGAGGCTGAAAGGGGTCCTGGGGTGCCCTTGTTCCTGGGACAGCTGCTGGGGGCTTTCCAGGACACTGGCTCCCAAGCCAAGTGAAGGCCCGGGCCCTGCACTGAGGGGCTGAGGCAGGGGTGCAGTTCCTGCATCCCTGGAGCATGATGTGCAGTCTGGAATCCCCCCAAGCCCAGCTGGCTGGGGTACTTGGCCTTGCTTCCTCTGGACAAGTGTAAACTCTTAGAATATTCTAGAACATTAATGATGATACAGCACTCAGAGATACTGAGTCCAACCTGCTCATTACACAAGGGAAAGCTAAGGCCCAGAGGGCAAAGGACTCCTTCAAGGTGTCACAGAAGGTCCACCACTGGGCTAGGGCCACCTACTGGTGCACACAGGAATGCATGTGTCACTGCACGCTGCCCCCCCCAACATCGCCAGTGCAGGCCAGGGAGCACAGTAAGACCGAGGAAAGCTGCAGGACCAATGGGACCCAGAAGATGCAGGCACTTCCTGTGGCCAGGTCTGCACATGTGTTCTGGGCAGGGGCTCCAGGCCAGGGTGCCCTCACCTGGTTCAGCCTTCAGCACTCCGGCCTGGGGAAGCAGAGTGGCACTGAGGAAAGCAGCTTCAAGGATGTAGTGCTTGCTGTCCAAGGTGGGCACAGCTCAGCCAGGAGCCAGGATGCCGAGCCTCTCTCTGCTCCCAGGCAGATTGGAGCCGGCTGATCAGGAGGATGTGACTGTGTGCCTCATTCCCCAAGAGTCTCCCCAAGGACCCCAACATCATCCCTGGGGTGCATTCTAGGTAGACTGCAGTCTGTCAAGTCCAAATCCTCATCTGGCATTTGGGGACACTGAGTCCTCTGCGGGAACCTGGCTCAGTATCACGGGACCTCTCCAGCAGCAGACTCTGACTGTGGCCCACACAGTTTTCTTGCCTCGGAAACCAGCCCCCGTTTGGAACACAGCACGTTGAGACAGAAGCCTTCCCCAGGGGGACGGCTGGTGGTGACAGCCCAGTGACAGGAGCCCAGGCTGAGCCAGGGCAGGCTATGTGCTGGGCAGGGGCAGCTTCGGGCCGGCAAGCGGGGGGACCAGCCCTACAGGAAGCTGTCCTCCACTTCCACCTGGGGCCCGGGACAGCCTGAACTTGCAGGCTGCTCCAGCTCGGGTCCTGGCTCCACCTCCTCTTGCGGGTCCAGGGGGCTGTCACAGGAGATGGTAGAGGAAGTGTTGGCTTCATTCAGTGTGGAGCTAGAGCAAAGTGCAAGAAAGGTTGGGGGATTGCAGCAGAAGGGAATCAGCACAAAACAAGACTTCCCATGTCTCCAGGTGTCCACCTGCTCAGTCCTTATAGGGTGGTGAGGCCTGACAGTGAGGCGTGCACCCTGGAGAGGTCGGCCACTGCCCACACAACACAGCAGGACATGCAGGAGCTGGGTCCCTCCCATGCTCGGGCTCCCAGGGCCACCCAGCACAGTGCTCAGGGTGGAGTACAGCTCTGAAGCTGACCACAACCCCGCAGTGACCACTGCATGCTGGGACTAAGTGGCCTCCTCCTCCTGGGGACAGGACAGAGCCTAGAGGGATGGGATAAGCAGCCTGCGGAACTCCTCTGAAAGCACGTGTGCCTTGCCAGTTGGGCCTAGCACATGCTTCTTCCCAAGGACGCTAAAGGTCAAGTGGGTGCCATCTCCCTTCTGCCCACTGGCAAGAACACGTGCTCACCTGAGGTCACTTACTTCAGAGGCAAGCCTGGCACACACATGCGCGTGTGCGCACACACGTGCACACATGCACACATATGTATGTACACATGCAGGGGCACACACATACATTTACACCTATACATACACCCATGCACACATGCACATGTGTGCACATATACACAAAGATACGCACATACACACATATGCATCCATGCATGCACACCTACACACATACACACGTGCACACATACATACACATACACAATGCAGGCATACACACATACACCCACATGTGTGCACACATATACATATACACATCTTCACATGCATATATGCAGGCACATGTGCACACATACAGATACACAGGCACACATACATGCAGGCACACACACATATACATGCACACATACCCCATACACATACATGAAGGCACACACAATGCATGCAGGCACACATGCAGGCACGTGTACACATACATATACATGCATGCACAATACAATGCACATATGTACACATACATGCAGGTACCGCATGCATGCACACACACATGGGCCCTGGCCAGAGTGGTACCTGGCAAGGCTGGGGGAACCCTCCAGCAGGACCTCCCCGACGGCCTCAGGTTTGGGATCGGGCAGCGGGATGATATAGTCATTGTCGCCCTCGCTGGACTGCACGGTAGTGTAGAGGACAGAGCTGATGTCCAGGGGAGACCGGAGGCCGTGGAGCCCGGGAAGGCGGGCTTGAGACCGAAGGATGGCTGGGTGGTCGCTCCTCAGAAACTCCTCGTCCACCTGCTGGTACTTCTGCTCCCAGGGACAGGGAGTGTAGAAGTGTGGAGGTCAGGGAGTGATGGCTGAATGTCACAGCCCTGCCCTCCCTCGCTGGGCAGAGGAGGCTAGCACCCAGAGAGGGAGAAACTCCACCCAGAGCCACACAGCTAAGCTGCTGCCCAGCACCTCACAGACAGGTGAGCTCAGAGTCCCAGGGAGGGGCAGTTAACATCCAGCATAACATCCTGATTCCCTGACATCACCTTTATTTTTGTAGAGCGAGGGATCAGACCCAGGACCTGCGCTAGGTGGTGCTCTACCCTGAGCTGCATAGCCCCTCCCTGCTTTCCTCCTGCCTCAGCCTCCTCCCAAGGGGCCTCCGTGTTCCCTGCTATGAAAGGGTGACGACTCCACGCCACATCACTCCGAGGGCCATCTGGGGGCAGAGGGAGGAGTGAGACTGAACATGGCCCATGCCCTGCTGAAGGGGCTGCCATTCCCTCCCCAGCCTCCTGCTGCCCCCATAGGACAGTGGCTTAAGCTCTGCAGGCCCTGGTGGCCACGGCTGGCAATGATGAGGTACACACTGAGCATCAGGGGACACGCAGCCTGGAGCATTCTCTGGCCCAGAGACCCAAAGGAGCAAGCACAGGCAGAGGCCTGAAGACAGACAGACAGGGCTGCAGTGCCTGTGCCTGGCATCTGGGTCTCGGCACTGCCGGTCAGACCCCACTCGGCCCATCTCTTCCCAATTCCGAAACAAAACCCATTTCCTTCCAACAAGAGCGCATCACACACAGCCGGGCACCAGGTCCAGCTTCTGCACACGAGTTCTCCACTCATTTCCTGCCTCAATATACCTTTTTGTAACCCTCGCCCAGCAGTCTCTCCAGAAGCAGCACCAGCTGGGAGAAGGGAGGCCGGATCTCGAACTTCTCTTCCCAACACTTCTGCATGATCTCATAGCTGGGGAGGGGCAAAGGGTCAGGGCCTCTGGCTCAGGGGACCAAGGTGCCAGGGGCCACTGCCCTCAAACCAAGGTGAGCAAGGGAGAGAAGTCAGGAGGAGCAGCAGGTGGCACTATGTGCACTGTCACATCTGGCTGCCCCTTGGGAGAACCTCCCAGCACCACTCCGTGGTGAGAACATGGCACGGGTTGGCTAACAGGGGCTTCACCCTCAGCGCGGTGGCCGGTTCTTGTGGCCTGTGATTCCCAGAGCCCTTGAGGCTCAGCTCTGGGACTCTGGCTGGAGCACAGTGTCAAGAGAGAGATGTAAAGCTGGCACCGTTGATAGCCAGGTGGGCAGCACTGCAGCCCAGGGCCATCACAGCTGGACCCTCCAGGTCCCTGAGCAGGTCCAGCTCTCTGGATTGAGCCAGTAGCAGTGCCCCCCAGTGTTGTCCCGGAGCACAAGGTGCTACTCACATCTCATCAGAGGCATGAGCAGGCTGGGCCATGCGGTAGCCTCGCTTGATGGCATTGTAGAACTGCTCGTTCATGGGCAGCTCTGGGTAAGGGGTGCCACCTGTTGGGGGCAGAGACAAAGAATACACAGGGTCAAGTCATGGAAGAGAGGCATCTGCTAGGAGAGGGGACGATGGCCTGGGAAGGGTGAGAGTGTGGTGACCTGGCCTCGAGAAATGCGCTCCTTCTGGGACACGGGTGGGACAGCAACACCCCCTGGAGCAGAGAAGAGTCAGGCCACAGACACCCAGAGAGGGCCAGCACTTGCCAGAGTCGTAGCAGGAAGAAGGTAGCAGGGCTGGGACCTGCCCCGGGCCCTGACCCACATCCCAGCGCCTGTCCCATAGTCCGGCCAGGCCCGAGGCAGGGGTGCGAGGCCAGATGCCATGCCAAGCAGCCTAGGGAAGAGCACACACCCAGGGTGAAGATCTCCCAGAGCAGGATGCCGAAGGACCACACATCACTCAGACTGGTGTAGAGGCTATTGAAGATGCTCTCCGGAGCCATCCACTTCAGAGGCAGGAAAGTCTGCAGGGAAGCACAGCACCATGTCTGGCCCCATTCTGCCTGGATGGAAGCAGGAGGCCCGGAGCCTCACCATGGCCAGTACCCTCCACTCCATATCTGCACACAGTTCCCATGTGCCCCGTGCTGGTCAGAGCACCAGATGCTGGTTGTGCTCACAGCAAGGGTCACATAGCCCCACCCCTAAGAGAGCCACAGTTCTGAGGAGAGGCAAGGGGACCAGGACAAGGCAGCTTTCCATGCCCCCTGGCTGCTGGATCTCCGGGGGGCCAGAGAAGGGCAGAGGAGTGGGCAGCAGATGGTCACATGTAAACAATGCCAGCCACTGACTGTGATGGCTCATCGGCCTCACTGTATCGCTTGGGCTTTGTCCTCTGGTCACCACCTTGGGATGGCAGATGCGTCCTGGGCCCCTTCCCACCCACCCCCAGGTCCCTGCAGCTGGCCTGGCCCTTAGCAGATCTGAGCACCTCTGCCTGTTCCCGACCCAGGACACAGCCTGGCAGATGGTGACCCAAGGCCTGAGCCAGCCTCCTGGGACTCCAGCTGTGCACGTCATGAAAGAGGCACATGGGGTCACCGAGGGAACTCACGCTGCCCTTGGAGATATAGTTGGAGTCCCGCATGATGTCTCTGGCCAGGCCGAAGTCACAGATCTTGACCAGCTTGCCCTCGCAGATGAGCACATTCCGGGCCGCCAGGTCCCGGTGGACGCACTGGGGGGAGATGGGAGCTGGGGCCTCAGGCAGCGGAGGGAAGGGCTTTGGGGAAAATGCACTGTGCCCCAGAGGTGAGGTAGCCACTGCATAGGCCTGTTCTGGGAGGCCCCTGACTGTAGAGTGACCCACATGCCCTGCTGTGACCACATACATTCTTGGAGGCCAGGAACTCCATGCCATTCGCAACCTGGTAGCTGAAACCCACAAGGTCTGTGTAGCTGAGCACTGGGGACTCATTGATCAGAGTTGCCCGGCAGGTCCTCTCAGGGGCTAGGAGAGAACAGAAGGCCACGTGTGCCCTGTGTCCCTGTGTGGTCCACAGGACCTGTCTTCCAACAAGTGACTACCGATCTTCCGGAAGCCAGCAGCTTAACACTGCCTGTTTCTCAGGGACACCCGGCCCTGGGCCTGGGGCTGCCTGGAGCTGATCGCTTTTCCTCGAGCTCAGGAGGCCAGGTACTCCCCACCCCACCCCACCTCCCCCAGACCCTGCTCGGGCCTCTGAATGCACAAGGTTCATCTGAGGTTCTGCTATGCAGTGGCTTTGGGCAAGTGGCAGCCTCTTCCATGCGTCTGACCCAGGCACAAAGCCACCTTTTCTCCCAGGCCTGCTGCAAGGCAGGGCGTGTGAAGGGCTCTGGAAAGAGCACAGGCGCAAACACTGTGACTCACCGGAGGGGACGTAGTTATCGTAAGGGGCCGTGTAGCTGGAGGACTCAATGTCTGCATACTTGACGTCCCCCTTCATGTCCAGCATGGGCACGTAGTCCACCGACTCATCCTTACTCATGTCCATGTAGCCACCGTCACTTTCCCCACTCAGGGATCCGGGGCTGGGGTGAGGGGAACACAACATGAGCACATGGCTTTCCCTTGGCACCCCTGCTGCCCCCTCTCAGGAGTCCCACGTGTGCATTTTCTCTCTCTCTCATCACTCTTCATCTGCCATCACGTGAATGACACAGATGGAGCCCTTCCAGCTAAGCCGTGCAGCCCTGCACTAGGCACTGGGCCTGCCAAGATGACGTAAGACCCAGTACGTGTCCTCAGAGCTCACACCCTGCAGCAATGCCAGGGGCCAGGACAGGGTCACAAGAGGGCGTGTACAGAGGCATCTTCCTGGGCCCTCTCCAGCAAACCCAGGGTGCCCCACAAGTGCCCAGCCAGTGCTCAGGATGGGCAGCGAGCCATGGGCTCAGAGCCTCTGCCCACAGCTGCAGTGCCCTAAGGAGATGTGGAACCACACAAAGGAGCCCCTGCAGGTAGGAAGCCGGTCAGAATGTCGGGAAGGACAGGCTGAATTTTAATGTCTTTTGTGGGCTTTCCCAAAGTCATTCTTGTTTTTGTTTTTATAATCAACAAAAGACCTTAGAAACTTTCTTTGTAGACAAGATGGGACCAGGAGGTGAGTTGTCTGGGCGCTGACGAGCCGCAGCCGGAGAGGAGCTCACACGCTGCGGGCTCCTGGGATGGCACATCTCCCTCACACCTCTGCCTGCGGTGTCACTGGGGCAGGACAGCCAGACCCACGACACCGGGGAGGGTGCGGCCGGGGCAAGGGTCTAAAGAGGGCTCAGTACGGCCCAGTGTGCTGGGGTCCCACTGCTGCTGCCACTGTGGGCGGCCAGGGCAGCCTGGCTGAGGAGAGAGCCCCGCTTCAGAGACTACCTCATGTCATCACCTGCCCCATTAGATGAGTGAGGGCTGCACAGGGCCCTGCCCTGTTGCCCAGCCTTGGGTACCTGGGCAAGGAGAAGCCCACAGGCAAGGCATTGCTATAGAGCTCGAGGCTGGCCGGGCGGCGCTTGTCTGAGCGGTGCTGCAGGAAGCTGTGCTTGTTGCGGTGCAGGTAGTCCACCAGGTCGCCGTAGCGGCAGTACTCGGTGATGATGTAGATGGGTCCTGCGGAAGCATGGGCTCAGGGGCAGCCGGGCGCCTCGGCCTCAGGTTCCCACTATGGCCAGGGCCCCTGAATCAGCTGGGACGATGGCCAGGAGGCTGGCCATCTGCCTCCGTGACCGTGAGCATGGCGCATAGCCTTCCCGGCCTTCCTTTCCCCATTTGGGATGTGGGGATGTCAGGAGGACTAAGGAAACGCTGCCTCTGTGGACATGGCACGTGCCCAAGACAGTACTAGTTGGTAGGGTTAACTTTTCAAACTAAAGCGTATGCTGAAATATGTGAAGGTAACTATTATTTTCAGTTTACTGGTTACATTCACATTCAGTGCATTTATTTAAAATCAACTGGTGGGAACTTGAAGAACTTGATGAAAACAAAACTCATGTAGTGGGTGATCACCGCAGACGCAAGCTGCCTGGGTGTGTAGGGCACTTCTGTATTTTTATTTCATTGCACAATCCTGAGGAAAATCCCAGATCTCACAATCAGCAATTGCAAATGCCAACAATAGTTTTTTTTTTTTTCAGCCCCTCTTGCAGATGGAGGGAAACAACTTTCTTCTGTGATTACAAGAGCTCCCGGTGCCACACTGGTGGTCTCAGGGGGTCACTTGGGGGTCATGGCTTGTCTCAGGGTCACGTTAACAGGACGCATTATGGTTTTCAATGCATACTGTGAAAACGAAAGAAATCTGGACCCCTGTGGGACGGGTGGCCTGAAGAGTCCTTCAGGAACTCCATGAGGTGCTGTGAATCGGGGACTGGACCGGAGGCCCGAGACCCCCAGCTGGGATGTCCTGCTGCCCTGGACTGAGGAGAGACAGGAGAGAACAGGCCACGGCCCTCCGGGCAGGGCTGGTACCTCCTTTGGTGCAGGCCCCCAGCAGGTTGACCACGTTGAGGTGGGGCCCGAGGTGACTCATGATCTTCAGCTCCGACATCAGGGCCTGCTTCTCACTGCTGCGGGCTGTGGCTGAGGGGAAAGGGGCTCAGTTGGGGCAGCGCCCTGGCGAGCCCCCTCCTGAGCCCATCTGGTTGGTGCTCTCTCCAGCCTGGAGTCCTGCAGACTCAGGAGGCACAGGGCACAGAGAGAGGCTGGGAGGAAGGTGAGCATCCTGCTCTGAACACCTCTGCCTTCCCACACCCAGTGCCTGAAGTGGGTGGATGTGGAGAAGCCACAAGTGCAGGGAGGGCAGGAGAGGCAGGCCGAGGGTGAGAGGGTGGGAACTCACACTTCAGCATCTTGACAGCCACTTTCATGGTGCTCTGTGAATGGCCCAGGCCGTGCGCTGTGGCCTCCACCACCTGCCCGAAGGCCCCAGAGCCGAGGGTACGTCCTGGAACAGAGACAGGCTCTCAGTTCCTGGCCCACCAAAGAGCCAGGGCTGGGAAAGAGCCGCCCCCCCCCCAGACCACCCTGGACTCACTGTGACCCCACAAGGGGCTCCTGTAGCCACACGGCCTCCCGGCCCTCCCTCCCTGCATCTCCACCCTAAGTCCCTGGGAGCCGCCCTCCCACCCACAGTTCCACTGCACCCCAGGATGCCCAGGGGATGCTCAGTCTCTCCTCAATCATTTTCCTCTCAACATGAAGCCTCAGGACCCCCAGGCTTCCATGCCGAGCAGTCCCTGGGGCCTGGCCCTCTGGCATCGAGGGGAGACTGAGGGCCAGAGGAGGCAGACAGCAGCCTTGGGGTAACCGCTAGTCATGGTCAACCTAGCCCCGACCCCTGCCAGTCTCCTGACCGCTTCATCGTCCTGTGTGGGGACTGACCGAGCACAAGCTGGTCCCGCGGCAGCTCCCATGTGGAGTCATAGGGCAGCTGCATGGGGTCCACATAGATGTACTCATGGCCATCAGAGCTCACAGACTCGATCACCTTCCATCGGATCTCATAGCGTGGCTTCTGTGGGATGCAAAAGCGGCAGGTGGGCACAGGGTCTGTGGCCCACTCCCTCTAGGCTCAGGTAGGACAGATGGGCCAGGAGACCTGGAGACCCAGAGAGGGGCAGGGCATATCTGAAGTCACACGGCAAGTTAACTGAGCCCAGGCCTTCACGGGCTCAGAGGAAAAAGTCCCATGAAGCTCCTACGCGAGGTGAGCTGGTGAAGAGCCAGCTGCTGGCTGCAGGCCTAGCACAGGGTCTCTGCCCTAGCTTCTCAGAGCGTCAGCTGCTCCTCAGGTGGCAGTAGAAGAATGGGAAGCCCCAGACAGGGCAAGAGTGCAGACACTCTGCTCAATGGGGTGGCCCCTCCACAGGACACTCAGAAAGTCATAACCTTTGACGCTGAAGCCTTAGGGTGTTAGAATCTGGATTAGAATCTAAAAATAATAGAATCATGAGCTACTGCAAAACTATTTAAGGAATTTTAAAATGGGGGAATCAGAATGGCAAAATCTCCAAAGAGAACAGACATTATAGATAAATAGGGAGAGAACACATTTCTGCAAACTCAGGAGTTTTAGCTGGAAAAGCCTGGAGTCCACAGTCCAACCAAAGGCGCCACTCCCTGTAACTGGGAGGAGCCGGGCCTGGCCTCAGAGGACGCAGCAGGCCTGTCAGCTTCAACCCCGGTTGCTGGAGCGGAGGCAGCTCAGAGACGTAGTGTCACTCTACCCGTTTCCCCTCAGCTCCCTGCGGGCCCACTGTGTGGCCAGATACTGGGTGTCTGTGGAGGGCAGGGGGTCAGTGGAAGTGAAGGGAGTGCGGGCCTTCACCCCGGAGCAGGGCTCACCTTCTGCCAGAGGACGATGAGGATGATGAGGGACACGATGATGAGCACCACTAAGGCTAGGATGGCTGAGATCACCACGACCTTGAAGGGCAGGACTGGAGACAGGGCCGGAGCAGCCGTCAGCAGACAGGGCTCGGGCAGCACTTCCATCCCACTGGGGCTGCCTGAGTCCTGTGTACCTACCCGCCCAGGCAGAAGTGCCCTCTCTGCAGCGGTGAGATGGGCCCTCGCCCTCTTGCAGTGCCCACACCTCTGGCCTCTGCTATAAATTCATGAGTTTTTGGTAACTGCCCTGCTCAGATCACTTCAGGCTCCCACAGGCCCAAGTGCTGCCAGTCCAGCCAGCCTTTCTGTCGTAGCTGGGAGGAGCCTTGCTCTGAGCTCCTGTCCATGCCTGGGCCTCCATGAGGCTGTGAGCCACTAACAGCCAGCTGAGCTCCCTTTCTTCTGAACCTGCCCACAGGGCTGTCACAGCGAGGCCAAAGCTCTGGGTTCCACACCTGGCCAAGTGGCCAATGAGCTCCCATGGTCTGATGATCCCAGACTCAAAATATGAGCCTCTTGTTCTCCACGCTGGGCACAGCGGAGGTGGGTAGTGGGGGTAGTCATGAAGTGCAGCCCTTTAACACTGGGAAAGCATGTGGGGTTCACTGGACCTCAACACTTCCAGCTCCTTTGCCCCAAGACTTCCGCCTCTTGCTGCACACTCGTCCCCTATAGTCTCTGGCGGACCCTCACCTCCCCTGCCCTGCACCATGGGCCACCCGTGTGGTCCCCTGAACACTTGTTCTGCCTCCTCTGTGCCCTCCCTGCCCTTCTCTGCATCCTCTGGGTAGTCCTCTGAGTAGGTAGAGCCTTCACCCACCCCTGGAGTGTCCCCAGCACTGGCGCGTGGCAGCCCCCAGGCGCCACAGGGCAGCTTTGCTTCTGCCTCTGCTCAGAGCTGGTCTGCACATTGGGCCAGCCACACCATCCACTCAGAAAGCGCATGCGTGTGTGGTCAAGGACCGCATCTACATATGACTCCAAAGGACATGCTGCAGTCTCACGTTTACAAACCAGTTCACACACATGCGCGGGAGTTGCGCATGCCTTGTGGTGTACACATGAAGGGGACTATATGCAGACAGTCTCTGGGCTGAGCTACAACCCTAGGGGCTGAACATGCTTGAGCACATGCTCACTGACATACACTGGAGCTTCACTAGTGGGTTTGGGGCTCAGGCATTCTTCCGCTTAGGAGGCTGTGTGTGCGTGCGTGTGCACAACCACTGTGCTGTGCAGGATCCTGAGTATGCACTGGTGGACCAAGATTCCTTCAAGCCTTCGGGGGTGGGACTTGGCTCGCTGACATCACAGGCTCAGTCCCTGGCATGGCAAGGCTAGGCAAGAGAGCATCAGCCACCAGGGGTCTCACCGTGCGGCACCACAGTGACGTCCTGCATGTCCTGGCCCAGCAGGTTGTGCACCATGCAGAACACGGACAGCTGCTGGTCCACGTGGCGCAGGCGCAGCGTGCTCACCACCTCGTACTCCTGCTCCTCCGCCCAGTATGTCACGTTTGTTTCCAGCTGGCTTTCCTCCTCAGAACTGTTTCCCAGCGGTGTAGGCGGCATCTCGTGAGGACACCTGCAAGGAGAGTTAAGGGGCTCAGCGGGCATCCTCTTCCCTCCCTCCTAACATGGGAAACTATGGCCAGAAACAAGCAGCGCCGCGGAGCGGTGGCGGAGGGAAGTGCAGCACGTCTGGTTCCCTGGACCTCCGCCGGAGCGCGTTCCTCCTGTGCGCCCTAAACTAACCAGCAGAGGGCACCCCCATTCCAGAATTGAGAACACTGAACTCTACTGTTCACTTCACTACAAACATCTGTGGTCAGGGCTACAGAACACCGGTGGACGAGGTCTTCGCCCTGGATTGTGGTGGGCTGAAGCTAGCTCAGGAATCAAGGTAAGGGACAATTTAGGTCAGGCAAAGTATCTCCAAGGAGACAGTGGATCACTCTTGTAGGGTGTGGTCCCTGTTCAGAAGAGGAGTCTGGATTGAGACTTCGCTGGGTCCTTGTGGTCAGCATGGGTACCCTGAAGACCGAGGCGCAGGGCCTGCTCACCTTCTGAGGTCTCTGCAGGTGAGCCAGGTGACGTGTGGCTGGGGCATGCCCCGACCACGACAGCGGACGGTCTGCTCCCCACTGGCAGGGTGGCTCTCACTGAGCTCCAGCACACGGACAGGGACTGCAGGGATAAGCACAGGGTCAGGACAGGGGATTGGAGGACCTCTGAGGACCTGGCCCAGAGTTGGCCGGGAGAGGGGGCCCGCAGGGAGAGGGCCACAGGGCAGACGGCAGGTAAACCTAACTACCAGGAGTCACAGTGCAAAGCGGATGACTCCCCTTGTACTTCAAAAGGAAAGCCTCAGCAGGTTGCTAGTCTGTCTTCAACACCTCTGGAGACTTGCTAATCCTCCCTTTTAACAAAGAGAGAATAGGCCTCAAACTCAGAGCTCAGGGCTGCTAAGTCATGAAGCTAAAATTTAATAGCATTGTTTGGTTTTCTCTGGGTTTATTTTAGTGGTTGCTTTATATTTATGACATGTGATGCTGAATTTCCATCTGTGTTGAGAGGTTAAATTTTGTCTTTCAAAATAAATTTATTTTTAGAAAGCTAACTGACGCAACATTAAGCCAGCACATTGTCCTCCCTATGCTGAAGTCCCAGTGGAGATGGCTCCTCACTTGAGCCACACAAGAACCAAAGCTGTACAGGCCCAAAAGCATCTATGCATCTGTGCTCCCCATCCCACCACCCCTCTATGCCCTACCTTCACCCCACACACACACTCGCTTTCCCTGTTTTGACCACACAGGCATCTCTGCCACTGCCCTGGTATCTTTGCTACAGCCCAGGCATTTGCTCTGCCTGGAATGCCTTCTTCTCAGATGGCCACTTACCCAGCAGCAGCTTTAAGTGTTCCTGCAAACCTCAAGTTCTCCATGAGGCCAACCCTGATCACGATATTTAGAAGTGCAGCCTTCAGTACCCCTGCACCCAGCACTCTCAATGCTTTCTGCCCTGTGCCCCCCCAAAGTTATTGCCATCAGAAAACCTGTACCATTTACTGAGCTTCCTCTCCTAGTGTTTAACCCTTGTCTCCCTCCATTACGCTCCATGCTGCACAAAGCCAGGCCTAGGGAACTCTGAACAGACAGATACAACAGTCTGCTCAATTAGTATCTATTGAATTAACAGAACAGTAATAAAAGGGTTGATCAAATACATGGTGTGTGTTCAACTTTAAAAAGTTATTATAGGGCCGGAGATTTAGCTCAGTGGTTCCGGCGCCTGCCTCACAAGCGCAAGGTCCTGAGTTCGATCCCGGTACCCACATACAATGCTGGGCGTGGTGACTCACGCCCACCAACAATCAACCAACAATCAGCACCACATACCACAGCGCCAGGCGTGGGGCTCGCGCCTGTCACCCCAGCACTCGGGAGGCAGAGACAGGAGGATTGCTGAGTTAGAGGCTTGCCTGGGCTATATAGTGAGCTCAGAGCTAGCCTGAACTAGAGCGAGACCCTGTCTCAAAAAAAAAAAAAAGTTATTATAGTAAAAGACCCTAAAACACTTTCCCTCTCTTCAAGCAATGTATCCCACTGTCCTGATGCTTTCTGAAGCAGTTCTGGAAGTTCTCCTTTGTGAGTGTCTCTGAGTTACATGACAAAAAATAAAAGGAAGGCCAATGCCAATCCAGCAGAGAGGCTGGTTCGCAAAGGCACATGGGGCGTCCTTATTTACTTCATTCACTAGATCTGTCACCGTGCAATTCATGGGTCTTCGTCAAAGTGAAACACAAAAGGTAAACATTCTGAATCAACTCAGAACACTGAGGCAGCCAGACAGTACAATTCCACACACTCATGAAAGAGGATTTCCCGAACTTTATTGTAAAGCACCAAGAACTATGGGATAAATGTCTTTGAAGTAAGCGTGAGTATTTTGGGGAGGATTAATGCCAATGTAATAAATATTTTAAAAGGTTTGACATTCACTGTATTTTTTTTTCTAAATCACAGCTCAGTAGTACTATGTGAGAATAAGAAGGAAAAATCATGGCATCAGTACATGAATGCCCAAGGATTTTGGAAATACCACTCTACCCTCATCACCTCTTTTACATCTGGGGAAACTGAGGCCCAGAGAGGAGACACAGCAGGTCAGTGACCTGGAACCCAAGCGCCTTAGTTTCAAGCTCCCTTCATCAGCTGCTCCTATGGATGGCTGGGCAAAGCAGGAAGGGAGAAGGAATAGGGCAGGAAGAGCAAGAACAGAGAGGGCGGGGGGGGGGGGGCAATCCCCCCCATTGACCTGCAGCTTGAAAGAGAGCTGGTCCTCGTCATCCTCATGGAAGGCGCGCATGGTGTAACTGCCAGCCTCCGCCACCTTGACCCGGACAAGGGTCAGCTCCGACACATACCTGGGGGGCAGGGCAGGCCACGAGATCCACAGGTCAGAGTTGGAAGGGGTCTTACAGACTGGAAAAACAGCCCAGGAAGGCAAGGGGCCTGCCAAGGTCACACAGAAGTCGCTAGCAAAGTGGGACTCAAGCCTGTCTCTGAGTCCACACCCATCAGCCGCAGGACACAGCCAAAAGCAGACTGAGAGGGCCTGAGCTGCGCACCACCCACCTCAGCCCCCTGGAAGGGCTCTATCCTAACACGTGACCTGCCTAAGGGACAATACAGGTGCCGCTGAGTGGCTCTCCTGGCACCTTGTCTCCTTACTACCAGCCTTTTTCTTTTGGCTGCCACCTGCTGACCTCACTCATCACGAAAATAACAAAGTATATGAGTAACCACTAGCCACCAGCTGGAGCAGAAACACCAGGAGGGCTGGATGTCCTCTCCAATCCCTGCAGCGTCCCTAAGGCCTGGCTGGGACCTCTCCTGCAGTAAGCTCTCGGGAAAGGTGAGTCGAGGCTTGCGGGGTGTCTGGAGGCTGCTAGGTGCCAGGCAGCTGCAAAGCTTCCAAAATGGACTGGCGCGCAGCTGCTTACCGGGTCTCAGACACATTGCGCGTAGACAGGGCTATTTCTCCGACGCTGGAATCGCCCAGGGTGCGGTTGTCTTTGAACCACAGCACAGTGGGCGGAGGGTAAGCCTCGATCATCACTTGCAGGGTCCGGCTCTGGTGCAACTCAGCGATTTCCACCGCGCCCAGCCCTTGCAGGAGCCGCACGTAGCCTCTTTCTGCAAGGTCGAGTGATCAGGGGCGGGGCCATTCCAACTACCAATGGGGCGGTGCCTCCAGGGGGCGGAGTTTGCGGAGACTGGGCGCCCAATGATTGATCCCGCCTTAGGACCCCCCCCCCCACACACACACACACACACACACACTCGGTTAAAGACTGTTCGGCCCCGGAGCAGGGCTGGTCTGGGACAGGTTCTGGCAGAGGGTGGACTTGGAGGTTGGAACTGTAGTTCCCGTTCTGGTTCGGTGTTGCAGCTGCGGAACAGGAGGCTGAGTTTGGGCCTAGGCCTGGGACGGAAAGTCTGGGCTGGCCCCGAGGTCGGGCGGGCGACCCCGCGCTAGGGGCTGAGTTAGGGGGCCAGAGTGCAGGGCAGGCCTGGCCTGGAACGAGGCCCCCTGCGCCCAGGGCCGCGTGCGGGTCTGGTCCCGCGCAGGGCCCCGCACCCACCGACCACCGTGACGTTGATGGCCTTCTCATCGCGGTGCTCGTTCACACTCTCCGACACGTTGCACACGTAGATTCCCGAGTCACCCAGCTCGGCGTCGTGGATGTGCAGGATGGAGCGGATGTGGTTGGGCATGTCAGGGAGGAAGTCCGTCACCGACTCTACCTGCCGCCCACTCTGCGGGACAGAACGGGACGGGACGGGACCGGGTGGGCGGTGTGCAGGCTGCGGGAGGCCGCCCCACCCGGCCCGGCCCGGCCCGGCCTTACCTCCTTTCGGGGGTACATCCACTCGAAGTTGACCACTTCATTCCCTGTCACAATGCACAGGACGGTGATGTTCTCACCCCGGCGGACCACAGTCTGCACCGCGCTCACAGAGACGTTGATGGACGACACTGGCAGAGAGAGCGGCATAGAGAAGAGCTGGCCGTGTGGGAAACTCAGCTACTCAACAAATATTCCTTGTGTACCTACTATGCGCAACTACTATTCTGGGCACTGGGGCTGTCTCAGGGGATAGGATGGACAAAACATCTGTCCTAAGGCTCTGGAAAGGGCTAAGAGACTAGAAGTAAAAGTGTCCTCTGGGGATCTAAGTACAGGAATAACTTACTGAGCTCCAATGTGCTGAATACCTTCCATTTTTGTGTTATTTAGTCTCCACAATAATCCCACAAGGTAGACAGTTATCATCCTCATTTTATAGAGGGAGAAGCAGGCTCAAAGGGATCCTGAGCTTTGAGCATAATTATTCAGAGGGAAGCGGCTGAGCTGAAATTCAAAGCCAGCTGGTTCTAAAGCCTGTGCCTTTGCCCACTGCATTATGCAGCCTGGCTCTCCCACTCACGTGTTCCGTGACTGGGTAAGCTCTCTGAACCTCAGTCTCTTCATGTGTAAAATAGGGGAAAGACCTTCCGTGGCTATCGTTCGGCTCTGCCTCTGCCACGTATCAGGCCAGAAAGGGGCTCACCCTGGAGGCTGTAGACATAGTAGGCATCAGAGTCCACTTCCCTGTCCCCAATGGTAGTTTTGCAGATGTAAGTCTTGTCCTCCAAGGTGCCGATGAAGCCTCGCTGGGGGTCGTAGGGGATAGGCAGAGGGATGTCCTCCTTCTTCTCGTGCAGCGTCACCACCAGCTGGGGGTCTGTGACTCGGCACGGGATGGTGGGCTCAGTCATCTCCGTGACGAACACGAATGTGTCCTCAGGGTCTATCGGGAGGAAGCCCATGCTGGGATCTGCCAGGAGAGGAGCGCAGGCTGAGGGTCAGAAGGTCTTTGGAGCTCTGAGCAAGACTCTTCCCTCCCTGGCCTCAGTCTCCCCAGCACTGAGTAAGGACAGTGAACACTGATCCCATGTAGTTATCTTTGCATAGCATTAAGAGGTGAAGGGGCAGAGTTTGATCCCTGATACCAGAAAAAAAAAGTAGAGATAAATTTGGGAATGAAAAGAAGAAAAACGAGATATAAAATTTTTCTGAATGGGAAGAGGTGAGGAAGAAAAGGTAGGGGAATAAGAAAAACAAAAACCAAGACATATCATGTACAGGTACAAATCCCCAAAGGTGAATGTGACTGTAATGTATACCTAAAAAGTACCAATAAACTTAAAGGAAAAAAAGAGGTGATTCTGCCACATGTACCCCAAGGGTAGTTGGGGACCATGGCCAAAGCCTGAGGTTGGCCACGTCTTACTCTTTCTTCCCCTTCTGCCCAAATCCATGAGAAGACCCTTAGCAGATGCCAAGCCCATGACCTTGGGCTCTGCAGCCTCCTGAACTGTGACCCAATGCAGTTCTCTTCACTGTAAATTAGTGAGCCTCGGGTCTGACATTACAGTAGCAAACCTGGGCTACCCAGGCTCAGAGGCTCCTTCTGGCTCTGACACAGCACTGACTATGCCAGGTCAGAAAGAAGACAAGCCCCAAGTTCAAGTGTGGTTGGTACCTAGAACCTGAGCAACAGGGAAGCCATGTCACCAGGGCTGAGCCAGAGCAGACTGGAGCCGGCTGAGAATGGAGCTCTGAGGGGCAGGAACAGGACTGGCCAGCAGGAAGCAGACAGACCTCCAGGTTGATGAGTAGCCATGGACACACTCTTGGTCTGAGCTGGGCTGGCCTCCACGACTTGTCTATGGCACGTGGTTATGTAAGCCAGGACCCTCACCTGGCACAAAGATGTACAGTCGCTTCCGCTCACTGGGCTCCAGCTCGCTGGAGCTGTTGTAGGTGCAGAAGTATTCTCCTGTGTCTGCGCCAGTGATGTTGGTCAGTGTCAGCGTGCTGGCGAAGGTGCCATCCTGGGTCACAGCCACTTCCTGCTGGGGCACCTGGGACGTCTGTTCCCACACCACTGGAGCCGAGCCTGAGCAGCTCAGAACAAAGGTGCTGGAGAGATTGAGCACCAGCTCTGGCCCCGCAGGTTTGATGTCCAGGCCACGGGAGAGCTGTGGTCCGAGGAGCAGTGGCAGCAGCAGCAACGGGCCTTTGGGAGAGGAGATGTCAGTTGTCAGGCACAGGGACCTCAAGACGTCCTGTGGAGCCTCTCGAGAAGCCATGGAGTCCTCAAAGAACACACTAACAGGGGAACCCCTGCCTAGGCTCTGGGGCCTGTGCACCTACTGTCACCCCAGGGACTCCTTCTGGCTTAGGTCTCGGTCTGTTAGAGTTCTAGCCTCTGAGACCTTCCACAGTGCTATATTCAGGCCGTAGGCTGGAGGGCTCAGGAAGTCCTCAGGAAGTCATTCCCAGGCCTCTAGTTCCTGCATTATTTCCCAGGTCACTTTCTGGGCCTCTTCCCTGCAGCTGTGAATCCTGGGGCGGCCCTGCTCATATGGGGATTCGGGTAGCTTAGCATGGGGGCAGAAGGGGGCAGCGGAGATCCTGAGGTCCCTGGGGCCAGAGGACAGGGGTCCATCCTCCCCTCCCCCATGACACCCTCTGGAGGGTTGTAAGCCATGCCCCAAGCAGCAGGGCATCGGGTCAGACCATCCATCTGACAGAAATCTGCCAGGCAGGCCACTGGCTGGTCACCAAGAGCCTAGGCATCTGCCAGCGCTGGAGAGCTGAGGTCATGTAACCTGTCCAACTGAGGCAAGATGCCAGACTGGGTGACTGCCAGAGAATGTGAGGGGAAAGGAGGGCCGAGCAGGGGATTTGAGCTTCCAGAGGGGGTCATGGATGGCTTTGAGCTGAGGCGGGCACCTGAAGATGGCACCCACAGACGTGCTCTTAAATACAGGAAACCGAGGCTCAAGAGCAACCCTCACATCCAGGTCAGCACGCACCACCCTGCCCGCCCCTCGAGCTGCAGGTCTGTTTAGCAGGTCCCTGGGAACCCTGCTCACACCCAGCCTACCTACCTCGGAAGCCCAGGGCTGGCATCACACCTGGAAGTTGCATGACGGCCTGTGGAGTGAAACGGAGGTCAGGGCCATTTGGGCACCTGGACCCTGCAGAGTAAGACCCTTCCTGGGTCACCAGCCTCCACTCTGTGGGGCTGGCAGGCTGCAGGCAAATGCCATCTGTCCCCAGCTGAGACGATGCACATGACCACGGGCCTTGCTCCTGCTTCTAACTCTCAGGTGGGCTTGGCTGGGTCCTTTGCCTCTCTGGGCCTTAGTTTCCCTGTGTGTATGGTAGAGTGAGGAAGTTGGGCTGGATAGTGTCCAGAGCCAGCCTGACAGTCTGTCCTCCGCTGACAGTTCCAATACCAGGTTCTTATCTGCCAGGACAAATATTTGGGGAAGTGTGATGAAAGGCCTGGAGGAGAGGGAGGGGGAAGCCAGAATCCAGAGAACTCCCACAGCTCCACAAGCACAACAGGAAATGGAGGCGGCTGTGGGAAGGGAAGCAGGGAGTTAGGGCTGTGGAATGTGGGGGGTGGGCTGGCCCCTCCACTCAGCCTGAGCAGCTATGAGAGGCCCAGGGGCGAAGGGCCTGTGGCAGGGCCCAGGACACGCACCTTTGAGCTTCACAGGCTCTGGAGGTTCTTAGGGACCCCTAGAAGCCTCCACCACCCACGCTGTCCAGATGGGGCAACTGAGACTCTGAGAAGAAAGGAAGTTTGCCTGAGGCTCCACAGCAGTCCCTGTGGGAGACAGACACAGAGCTGGTAGGTGGAAACAGGGAAAGACAAAAACACAGAGACAGCATGAGGGGAGATGTGTAGAAATGCGCAGTGCTCTGGCGCAGAGAGGGGACAGACAGGCTACACAGGGTGGGTCTCTGCTCCATTCCTTTCTCTGCAGACCCCAAATCATCACCAGTGCAGGTACACCCAGGTGTGACACGGTGTGCCCAGGTATGTCAAGGTATACCCAGGTATACCAAAGTGAACCCAGGCCTGCAGCCTCGATGATGGAGGTTAGAAGTCACAGGGTCTTGAAGCAAAAGCATGGCCTATGACCATGTGACAGGGTAACAAGGAGTCTCCCAATGCTGGTGGCCTAGGGACTTAGTGCCCAGTGGATGCCAGCCTGGCCAAGGCCAGCTTACCCCACTTTACCTCATACCCCTGGTCTCAGTTCCACTCTGGGGAGCCAGGTTTGAGCACCACACAGTGCCCTGTGCCACAGCCAGCTCTGTGGCTGAGCTGCCATCTGTCACAGGGGGACGGTGGCGAGTGGGCCGCCCATCAGGGCCGGACTCACACCCTGGTGCAGACCAGACCCAGGGCCCAGGACGCGGTCTGAGCAGATCTGCTCTTCTCCTCCTACCCGTCCATCCCTTCAGACTGGCCTACCTGAGGGTTCCCTCCCCTCGGAACTCGGAAGGTCAAAGCCCGCCCTCCTCACGCCCTCCACAGACTTCTGCACCTCCCCTCTTGCCAACACCCAGCATCCTTGGGCGCATGGAGCGGTGCCCAGGCAGCCCATCTGCCCCTCGGCGGGTGCCCCTCTGGCTTCCCCTCCTGCCAGAGGTCTGGGCCAAAGAAAATCATGATCGGCCCAGGCTGGGGGAGGGGCATCTCAGTCTCCCTCCCAGCCTCCTTGGCTGGTCACACTGTTTGTTATTCTAAAGGAGGAATTTGGCCGCTGTCCAGGAGATGGGAGGTCACTGTGAGGGGCTGGCCTGGCTCTTGGAGGCTGGGCTGGCCTGTGGGCTGGGGCCTCATGGCATGCAGCCCCTCGACCCTGCTCCAGGGCAGCACTTCCCTGCCCTCTCTAGCTTAGGCCTTCTCCTGACAGACCCGGGCGGGGAGACGGCTTAGACCCTCTGAGACTCGGCCAGAAGCAGCCCTTTTTGAATGGCCAGCAGAGGCCCAGAGAGGCACAGAATCCTGACCTCGTCACACAGCTCCTGGGAGAGAACAGGCTGGACCAATGAGTTCAGCGAACAGAGGTTTTGGGGAGATGCTCTAGCGAGTTTAGACCAGGCTGACTGTATGAATTTGGCATTTCAGCTTCCACAGACCTGAAACCCTGTGAGCCGTTTTCCTGCCTTCTTGGGACTCTGCTTCCCCATCTGTAATACACAGAGAAGTCGGGTGGCTCATCTCCAGCAACTGCCTCCTCTTCTCAAATTGTGCCAAAGAGAAGCTCTAGTGGTCGTTATTCTTAGTAGGGGGGCTGGAGAGAGTGGGGCTGCTCGGAAGGGAGGGGATGACATTTCAGGCCCAGAGTCACTGAGAGCCTGTTCTGTGCTGAGTGTCTCTGGCCAGCGTGGTCCCTGGCTGACTGTGTGGATGGTGACACAGGATGCCCTCCCTGCACCTCCTCTCCCTCCACACACTGAGCGGGTAGACGACAGCCTTTTGTGTGCCTTCTGGACAAATGCACTGGCGATGTGGACTCCCAGGGTTTGGCATGGAGAGAGGCGCAAGCACAGCAAGCTGGAAGGCTGATGGTAGCAGAGTGGGGCTCTGGGGACTCAGAAGCGACCTCCTAGGCTGCCCACTCTTCCTGGTGGCAGCTGTAGGGTCAGCTGACCAGGAGGCCCAGGCAGCTGACATGTGTCCCTTCATCAGGGGAGGAGCTGGCTCAGGGAAGAGCCACCTAGGGTGCAATCAGGAAGTGGGCACCCAATTGGCCACCCTGTCCTCCCAGGTAGGCCTCCAGAGCAGACAGGAGAGAGGACCCCTAAGACCCTTGCTTTGCCTAGGGAGAGGATGCTGCGAGCCAGGAAGCCCTCAGGACTCCTCTCGTACAGGCCACATTGGAGGGACAGAGGTTCAAAGGTGGGTTCACTGCCCAGCTCACAGAGGGCAATCAGAGGGACCCCTCAAGGAGTGGAGTGAAGGCCCCAATTGCCAGGGAGCAAGAATGGTTAGGGGATCATTCACAGAGCCCCAGCCCCCTCCAATAAGCACGTACAATTCTCTACTCCTTTCCCACCGCTTTAATCTAAATAAATCTAGTCTATCTTAACCACATCCGCCAGCAACAGCTTCCCTCCCTCGGGGTCCTGAGGCTCCCACGACACAAGGCAGCAGGGGAGGGGGGCCTGCATCACTGCCAGCCAAGGCTTGCACACGGCAACCACGTGGACACAGCACAGACGCCTGCCTGTGCGCCTGCTCACGCACTCCTCCTAACCCACACATGTGCAGCTGGCTGCAAATGTGTCCAGCCCCACACAGGCACCAGCCAATGCAGCCCACACTGAACATGCACACATAGCTCCCTGTGCCCAGCACACATGAGTACATGCACAGACTGCTGCCCAGGTGCCCATTGGAGCAGCACCCACATATAACAGACCAGCACATACGACGTGCACAGCACACACCTGTGAACACACCTTCACACACCGCAATGAGCCAGACAGCCGCATGTGCTGTGCCACTCTGAGAACTCGATGTGTAGTGACTCACTTGGATATAACCACCAGTCCCTCGTCCCCCTAGACAGAGGCACAGACCCCTTAGAAACTCACCTAGGAATGTGAGGCCAGTGAGGAGAGAGCAGACGAAAATGGGCCAGTGTGACTTTGCGCTCTGCACCCACCACTCTGGTCACCACTGTCTGGTGGTGCTGGAGATGGAGCAGTGGGTGGGGGGCGAGATACAGAGGACCCAAGATGCATTCAGCTGGGAACCAACAGGACTCGGTGGCTGAAGAGGGAAGATTCATCGGTGAGCCTGCACCCCGTTTCTGGCTTGGAATACTGGGGGTGCATATGTGCTGGGGGATGATGCCAGTGTATGAGGAGGAGGAATAGTGGGACTGAGCAACCTCTGAGCAGGTTTAGAAGTGGAACCTTCAGAGCAGAGACCAAGGTGGGCAGAAATGGCAGCGAGACAGCCAGAAGAAGCCCTGCCCTCAGGAGGAGGGCACTGGGGCAGGTGCTCTGGGGCCAGGACTCCCTAGGGAGGAGGAGCCTAGCCAAGGGGTCACAGGTCAGAGTTGGGACTGTCAGAGCTCCTCAGCCCTCAGGGACTGTTTCTCTGATCCAACCCCCTTTCTTGGGCCCCTTTGCACAAGTGAAGAAACTGAGACTTAGAACACGACACACGAGGGACCACACTTGGATCTAAGCAGGACGGCTCAGGTGACGACAGGATGCTGGAGCACACCCGGCCAGGCCGCCCCTCCTGCAACCCTGCGAGATGTGACCACAGCCGCTGCCTCGCACCTTCCCCACACCAGTGGCCACTGTCCCTGTACTGTCAGGGTCTGACAGGAACTCAGAGAAGACACCTGTTGAGTGCTCGTGTCCTCACTCTCTGCCTTGTCCTTTCTCCTCCACAACAGGGAACCTCACATACTTCAGGGTGGGAGTGCAGACCTGGGCTCTGTCTCAGCTGTCTCCCTTCTCTGGGCCTCAGTGTCCCCATCTGTAGCATGGGTGGAGAGCATGTAGGGCTGGTGTGCTGTGGCTCTGAGGGCCCTGCTCTGGAAGGTAGCCGTGTGGAGCTGGAGGCTGAGGAGGGCCCAGCTGGGCTCCTGTGACACAGCTCCAGCCGCAGCCAGTTCCCAGCCCAAGACACGTAGAGCAGGGTTGCCTGCTGCGGGACAGTGTGGAGGCTACCACATGGAGGAAGGCTCAGCATGCATCTGATGTGACCTTGAGAGGGAGTAGACAGGGTGCTAGGGCAGACGCAGACAGGCGAGCTCTGAGCCTCGTGGTGGAAGAGCTGGGACCCAGCCTACACCCGGCATTCCACGTCGATTACAAACCAGAGTTGTTCCTGTTCTCCAGGTACCTAGAGTCCCTCTGAACAAAGCAGCAGAAACTGGGCAAGCTGAGCCTCAATGGGCACAGGGCCAACTCCCCCAGCACGGCCAGCACAGCCTGTCCCTCACCTGTGCCTCACCCAGGCCAAGGGCTTCCTGCAGCACCCAGCTGCCTGTCCTCCTCTGGCCCCTGTGTAGCCTCTACACCATCTATCTGCACAGCACGGTTACTGGCTGAGGGAGCCATGGCTGACTAACACGGCAGTATGCTGCCCTCCGGCTCCCGGGGCGCTCTCCACTCTGCCCCTCTCCCCAGGAGGCCTCCCTAGGGACACAATGGGAAAAAATGACCTATTTTCTGGAAGCCAAAACTAAAATGAAACATCTGTCTGACACGGAGCCAGGCTGATAAAGAGTGGGCTGATTCCCCTGCCGGAGACCCCCTAGCTCAACCCCTCATTTCCCCTCGCCCCTCATGTCTGAGTGTGTGCACCGGGGGCGGGTGAGATGGCCCAGTTACTTGGAACGGCGCGTGGGAAAGTGCTCAGTGTGTGACTTGTGGCCGCTGGGGGCCCAAGGGAGGGGGGCCTGGGTCCCCACGCGGGCTGGGAACCGGCCTGGGAAGGAGGTCAGAGGGGGAGGGGGCCACTGCTTATCCTGCTGGCTGCTGCCTGCTCAGCAAGCACTTCCTGTCTCCTGCGCCTCACAGGCCTCCCCAGCTCAGCCCAGAGCCCACTCCAGGCCATCTGGCCGGCCCCGCCCGGCCCGCCCGCCGGTGGGTCCCTGGCTCCCAGTGCCCTAGGTCCCATTGGGCCTCCTTTATCGGCCATTTCAAAAGGGATAGAGACTTTGATGGGCTTGAAAATAACAGGAATAATGGCCAGGATGTTGCTCGGTGGTGCTATCTCTGTCTGGCAAGTGCAAGGTCCTGAGTTCAATCCTTAGTACAAACAAACAAACAAATAATAATAGCTACACTTGACTTAGCATTTACCCACCCACCGCCTCGGCGGTGAGTTCACAAATCCCCAGAACACAGTACTGTTCCCATACCCCATGTTCCCATGTACGGTGCTGATCTCCTGTGTTACAGATGAGGAAACCCAGGCGTACAGGCACCCCTCAGTGATGCGGAGCCCCGGAGAGGAGACAGGGCAGGATGGCTCCCTGTACCACCCCAGGCGGCTGCCAGTTCTCTCCTCCACTTCCTGCCGCTCTCCCACTCCCATTCCCTCTGTGCTACAGAAGCTGAAGCCCACAGAGGGGAGAGACTGCGGGGCTGCGCATCTGCCCGACCTCCCTGGATCGCACACTGACAGCGACAGGAGCTTACACCTCACCTCACCTGCGGCCTCTGCATTCTGGGCGGCTCAAGGTCCTCGGAGCTCACACTACAGAGACGGTTTTTCTTGCACTGAGCACAGTCTGTGTGGGCACATCCGCCTGCCTGTCCTGCCTGTCTACCCACCAGACTCCTCTGCCCAAGCCCAGAACATCATCCTTCCCACTCCATTCCACCCCCATCTGAAAGCCAGCAAAAGCCAGGCCTCGGCTAAAGGAGATGATGTAGGGTCTGGTTTCCTGCTCACAACTCCGCAAGGCTGTGCATTCGAATTCCCACTTCATAGAGAGGAGACGAGTCCCAGAGAGATGAGACTGGCCTGAGGTCGCATCTGTCATAGGCAGCAGAGCTGGGACGCACACTCAAGCTTGTCCATGTCCAAAGCCTGTTTTCTAACTGCTGCGTGAGTCCACCATCTCCTCCCTGGAAACAGCTCTGCCCACCAAGAACTGGCCCTGAGGAACTCATTCTAATAAGGCACAGAATCTGGCTCTCAAGACAGACAAGAAGAAGGTTCACAGTCAGAGTCCTGTCCCTGTCCTCAGTGAGGAGCAGTGTGTGGCATGCCGTGAAAGCCCAGGGAGGACTAGAACTCAGAGCCTTTCTATAAGCATAGCCTGTGGGCCAGCTGCTAAGGCCACCAAAAGGCTAAGGGTGGGCCAGTCCCCAGGGGCTCTGAGATGGAGCAGCCCAGTGTCAAGCCCGGTGCGTGAACAGTTCTGCCCCAGGCCTGCCCCTGTGCCCTCTGCACCATGCACAAGGCACCAGGCCTCAGCAGCTGCAGAATTCCAGGCCTCTGCCACCCCTCTCTGCCCTCCCTGCCCCCCCCCCCCGCTCTCCAGAGCCTCGTCTCTAGCCGGTGCCATAGCAACAAGGAGTACCAGGCCCTGGCGGCCAAAGGAGCTCCTGAGAGGGGTCCCAGGCTGGGGTTGAGGAGGAGGGTGCGGCAGGCGCAGACAAGCAAACCTTCTGTTCCTCGGGCTGCTGCCAGCCCAAGATCAGCCCTGGGCCAGGCTGGGGGCCACAAAGAGAATGCATTCTCCAAGCCAAGCAGGCAGGGGGGTAGGCAGGCTTCGGGGCTGCTCACGCTGACCCACCAGCACGCAGCCTTTCCTACCAGACCAGAGCCCACAAATCAAGCAGGGGTAGCCGGCCAGTGACCACTGCCATTAAGTGGTGCCAATTACAGAGCATTGAGATTCCCCTCAGAGCCCTGCTGGGCAGCGGAGCGGGAGGAAGGGAGACCTCCACATTTTGCTTGCGCTGTCACTTTTTGGGCATCTTTTCTACCAGCCCTTCCTTCAGCCATCACCCTCTGTCTGCCCACTGACCGTCATGAGCTTCTATGAGCCTTGGTCTCTTCATCTGGAAATCGACCACGGAGGCCTCTGATGGAGTTAGCAGAGCGTGTGCTCAGGACAGGGCCTGGCACACAGCCTGCTGCAGAGCCAAAAGCACTCCCCTCCCATGACCTGGGCACAGCCAAGACCCTGCCAGCATAGGCTTGTTGGGACAGATGCTTGGGACAAACCAGAAGCCCCCTCAGAGAGGGCAGCTGCTGCCATCGTTGGTTCAGCAGTGTGGCCTGTCCTCCAGCACTAAGGTTCAGTGAGGTGACCACACACAGCGTCTGAGTGACCAGCAGAGGCCAGAAGACAACGCTAATGCTGCCCAGTCCTCTGTCTGCTGACCGCTTCCGTCCTGTTCATGGACACTCATGCCACCTAGGAGACCCATAGCTATGTCGCATGAGCTCTGCCAGGCCTTGGCCTGAGGTCTCCGCTGCCTCTGGATAACACAGGACTCACTAGAGTGGGGTATAGGGGAGGGCAGGTAATGGCAGCTCTCTCTCCAGAGAGGTGATGGACAGGTTGGTCAAGGGCGAGCTGACATATGGAACCAGTGGGCTGTGCCTGATGCTACCAGGGCAGAGAAGTGGAAGCCCAGCCAGGCTGGGACAGCAAGTCTATCTTGAATCCATTTTCTCAAGGTCTCGGTTTTCCCCTCCATCACTGTGTGCCCCCGCTGAGGAGTTTAACTTCTCTGGTCTCTATTTCCTGGAAAATGACCCAAAAGACCCTTTTTCCACCAAAGTTAAAGATGTTCAAGAGCACTCAACACATAATAGACATTCAGTAAATGACAGGGAGGGACTCAGGCTTCCTGGGGGATGGCATGGTCTGGACCTCCAACTCTCGAGCTCGGTTAGCTGGGCTCTTTAGGATGCCAGAGCAGAGTACTCCACAGGGCTCTGTGCCAGCGAAGCTAGAGAGGTGGGAGATGGCCAGGTACGTGAGTGAAACGGCAGGAGAGGAGGCCCAAAACTGCAGTTCTTCAACAAAGAGGTAGGTGAGGGGCAGGAAAGGGAGTAGGCCTCTGGGAAAACTTTTGGGTGCTGGGTGAAGGTTTTATAGGCACTACGAAGCTCACTTTTTGATGTGTTGATGGTGCCTGTGGGTGACCGGCTGCTGCCTGGTCAGCAGGAATTCTGCACACCAGTCATGAAGGGGACGGGCCTCCACGCAGGAGTGACATGAGCAAGCTGGCACATTGTGGGAAGTTCCAAGTTGGGAAGGAACAGTGGAGTCAAGAATAAAGCCATCCATCGGGGCCGGAGGGTTAGCTCAGTGGTTCCGGCGCCTGCCTCACAAGCGCAAGGTCCTGAGTTCGATCCCGGGTAACCACATATAATGCTGGGTGTGGAGACACGCCCACCAACAATCAACATCGAATACCACAATGCCGGACGTGGTGGCTCACGCCTGTCATCCCAGCACTCAGGAGGCAGAGACAGGAGGATTGCTGAGTTCGCGGCGGCTTGCCTGGGCACCATAGTGAGCTCAGGGCCAGCCTGAACTACAAAGCGAGACCCTGTCTCAAAAGCAAAAAAAAAAAGAAAAAAGCCATCCACAGCACAGCCTGGACTCCCTGGAAGGACCAGCCACAAAATGTGTGGGTCAAGTGTGCAAAAAGAGAAAGTAGGGCCTCTTGATAAAAAGTACTAAAACTTCAAGAGTGACTAAAGACCCTTAAGCATGTGTGCTGCTTCTCAACTGAAGTCACCCATCCCTGGACTAAATGGGGGACCTCCCATCCCTCCACCCACCCATCCATCTACCAGTCCATTTGTTCATCTTGCCACACACATATTCACCTGTTCACCGTCTCACTGTCACCCGACAGATGGGCCGCAGCTAGGAGCTGATAGAAGTATGAGAGGTGTAGTCCGGGCTCTGGGTTAGGAGGGGCCAAGGCTTCCCCAGGGCTCTTCGAGCCAAGGCCTGACCCCTGCTGGCTTCCCACTCAGGCCTCAGAAGGGAAAAGTTGGTAGGATCACAGTTCTGGGGGCTCCGCTTTCCAGGAAATGAAAGTATGCAGAATAGCTGCAAAGATGTGGTAAAACGGTTACAAGGAGTCCAGAAGGGCCAACCCAGGGGTCTCTGAAAAACTCCCCACCCTCTCCTCTCTTTTCATAAGAGGAAACATGGCCAGAATGGGGAAGTGATATGCCCAAGGCTCTGCAGCAGGAAGCTGCCCGGGGTGAGCTGGGTCCCCCTCCTCCATAACGATGGCTTTTCTGATCCTTTCCAGCCCATATCTACCCCGAGCTTCATCCCAGAGAGACTGAGGCTGAGTCTGGGGGGACAGAGGTGGAGCAGGCCTTCCCCCTCGATAAGCACATGGTACACAAGACAGTCAGAGGGGACTCTGGACCTGGGTTCCACAGCATCCCTAGGTTCCCAGTCATAAGAGAGGGAAGTCAAATCAGGGGACCCTGAAAGCCCTTTCATCTTGGACGTTTGGGGAACTTCCCAACCGGCTGGCCCTCTCCAGGCACAGCCCTCACCAACACCAGCTCTAGCAAATGAAAGGCTGAGGAACCCGAGATATCAAACAGGACTCAGGTGCAAGGGATTCACGCCATTAGAGCTGCACACTTGGATTCCAGTCCCTGTAGCACGCTGGGTGCGGGCTGCCCTGAAAAGCATCCTGGGAAAGGGGACTGGGGCTGGGTTGAGGGGCCAGGTAGCTCTTTTTCTGAAAGCCTGGGAGGCAGCAGCGGGCTTCCATACTGGACACAGGGTGTACACCCAGAGGTGAGTCTCTGAGCCCTTTCCTCCCCACCTCTAGACCCCTCACTGATTTGGGAAAAGCCTTGGTTCCTCTTGAAATCAAAGCCTAGGGGGTTTGAAAGTTCAGTCCTAGAAGGGACATAAAGGATCACACCTCAACCAGCAGACCCTCCTTGTTTTCAGTATCCAGGGACCCGCTTCCTAAACCCTGCAGAAACACGCCCTCAAAGCTCTCTGAGGAAGGGCCCCTCTAATGGCCAAAGGCTCCTCCTTTGCAGGTTCTTGTTCCATTAGCAGTCATTGATCCTGACCTCTTTCTGTAATGTGCAGAGAAAATATAAGAAAAACTCCTTTCACTGTGAAGTTAAATATGCATGATCCCTGCCTGAGTACACGGAGGGTTGTGTGGCTGCCAATCCGGGCTGGCGGGGCTGGGAATCTTGCTCAGAGCGGGAAGGGGCTTTGCGATCATCAGGATCAAACTCTTTGTCTGATGACTGATTAGAAGAGGCCAGTGAAGGACCAGCTTGCCCACAGCCCCAGGGCCAAGAGCCCAGGCATGTCCTAGGTGCACTGTGTCCCCAGCCCCACCCACCCCGCTTCACAGGGCTCTGGCATCAGAAATATTGGACACGAATCCCAGCTCCTCCACTTCCCAGCTGTGGGACCCTAGATAACTGACTCACTCTCTCTGAGCATTGCTCCATCAGTAAAGTCTATGGCTGTACTTCAAGGTCATTGCAATGATTAAATTAATCCAGCAAACATTTATTAAGAACTCCTTGAGGGCTGGAGGGTTAGCTCAGTAGTTCCGGCACCTGCTTCTCAAGCACAAGGTCCTGAGTTCAATCCCCGGTAACCACATATAATGCTGGGTGTAGAGACATGCCCACCAACAATCAACACCGCATACCACAATGCTGGACTTGGTGACTCACGCCTGTAATCCCAGCACTCGGGAGGCAGAGACAGGAGGATTGCTGAGTTTGCAGCGGCTTGCCTGGGCACCATAGTGAGCTCAGGACCAGCCTGAACTACAAAGCGACACCCTGTCTCAAAAGCAAAAAAAAAAAAAAAAGAACTCCTTGAATACCAAGTATACGCCAAGTACTGTGGACTACATCATTCAACTGTGAAGAGATGGACACACAGTTAAAAAGCCCGTTAGACCATCTGCCCACACTCCTGTGACCTTGGGGAGGGGCCACCCCCACTTTCAGGGTCTGTGAACAAAGACCCACTCCAAGGACCCACTGTGACAGGGTTCCAACGCATCTGCAGAAAATGGGTGGGCACTTGAGGGATTTCTAGGATCCCCTTTTCTTTCTCCTCCCCAAGGCTCTCAGTCCTGGACGAAGTCCCCAGAGACCCTTCTCAAAGCCAGAAAGCAGGTGGTGCCAGGCTGTGATCTCTGCTTGAGGACAGAGGGGCCTCCAGAATGTTCCTTCCAGGCAGAGGCCTCAGTGGGCACAGATCATTCCACAGCCAAGTGGCTACATGCAAGAGGCAGGGGCAGCACTTTCTCTGACCGGTGGCACCGGGTCCACCACTGAACTGCAGGAACCGCGCTAAGCACCTGTCTCATGCTGTTACCTCCTGGAGTCTAAACCCTGCCCCCTGCTCACAGGGGAGACAGAGCTCAGAGAGGCAGCGCACTGGCCAGGGACACAGTTAGCTGAGTCTACAGTCAGATAGTGCTCATGCCTGGTGCTTACCCACGGGCCCCACTACTCCCAGATATGAAAGTAGCCCCAAGAACCAGTATGCCCGTCTGAGATTGGGCACACGTGGGTCTGAGCGGAGCCAGGGTGAGACTGGCTTGCTGACTCTGAATGCACAAAGCTTCATGCTGCTTCACATCTGTGTACGATTACAAGCCCTGGCTCTTCTTCCCCGAGGAGGGCAGTTGTCTGATAACTACTGTCTGAAGGAGGATGCTGGCCAAATGGCCTCCTTCCTCTCTCAGAACCGCACCAGGCCAGGTGGGCCTTAGAGCAGTCACACCTGGGGCTGCCCTGGGGTCTAGGGAAGGTACTGGAACCAGGAGCAGACTCTGTGGGAAGATGGAGATTTCCCACTGACTGGAGTAGGGAGCAGAAGCTCCCTGGTATGCAGGAATCCCCCTTTGGATTCAGGCAGATTTCTAAATACCAGCTCTACTGACTGCGTGACCAGGAAGTTCACTGAGCCTCTACATACCTTGGTTCTTCACTTGTAAAATGGGATAGTAACAACGATTTCAACACCGCAGTGGCAGGAAGGCTGCCAGGGTAGGTGTCATACCAGACTCTATCTGCGTACAGTTGGTGTTTGGGCATGGGTAGGGGTGGTGACCATCCATGTAGTGGACTCAAGATACCCTGCCCAGAGTTGGGGAAGGACTGCATGAGGTCAGGACATCTCCTTAGAGGCCTCTGTGCATTTTGAGGGGTGTAGAGGCAGCCTGAGACCTCTTGTCCCTGCTTTCCACAGAAAAACGCAGGCTGAACAGCCACCTCATGTTCTAGAAGCAAGGCGGGAGGCCCCCTTTCCTTGCACCAGCGCAGTGTCTTAGCCCTGGAACCCACCCAGGGCTGGGTATTTGGGACAGAACATGAGACGACGAAACCAGGAGCCCGAGCAATCTGTGGTGCACACTGAGCAGGAGTAGGAGAGGGTGGCCGCCAGGCCCAGCCCGAGGTGTGGGTCCCGCCCCAGAGAGATGGGAGGAACCTGCAGAGGCTGCCTGGAAGGTGCAATAGCAGGGCCCTGCGAGGAAAATGATGAGGAAGGGCATTCCAGGCAGGGACGGGAGGGCAGATGCCCACGGCAGGATGGCGCAGATTCCTTCTGGAAATTCTGGGATGAACTGAGGGACAAAAGACCCAGGTCTGAAGTAGTGGGCAGTGGTAGCTTGGAACCTCCCCGAGCTCTGCCACTTTCTAGCTGTGGGGCTACGGTTCCGTGGCTGCAGAGCGCACAGGAAGCACCTCCATGTGCGGAGAGAGGAAATAGCCTCTGCCAGGGAGCACTGTAGGAGACGCTTGGCACCCGCACAGGCCCAGCAAGCCCCGAGCGTCCCTCGCCACAGCCACTGTTCGGAGATGGCTTCCTGCAGGCCCAGGAACTCAGAAACTCGGGCAGAAAGGTGCTGTGACCAGACTCTGTTTAGGACTGAGTGGAGAAGGGGTGGAGCCCAGAAGGAGGGACCGGGCAAGGGGGCCCCGAGCAGTCCCTGCAACGGGAGGAAACGGCCAGTGGCAGCCCTCCTTGCGTGGAGCCCTGCGCTGGCCCCGGGTGCCAGCCCCAGCTGCAGGGCTGCTAGGCCCTCGCTGCTGCCCTCTTCACGCAGAACTTTCCCAGGGGCTGGGGTTTTGGAAGGACATCTTAGGAATCTGGAAAATTTGCAAATCCATTTAAATCTGCAAAGGTTGCCTGGGGGCTAGCTGGCCAAAAGCCAGACTGATTGTCAGGGACCTACTCTGATGGGTCCCCTTCTAAGCACCCATTGCCTGTTTCCCTCTCCAGCCTCTCCTACCTTCTGAGCCTCACAGTGAGGCCCTTGACACATACCCCCCCCCCCCCACCGCTGCCGCCACCAGTCTAGCCGCTATTTGAATAGGGAAGGGAACAGCAGGGCTGCAGGCAGCAGTCGTCCATCCCGGGGAAGGAGGAGAAGTCCAGCTTCTCACCCTGACATTACTCCAAGCCAACCCGTCACCTCCTATGTGGTTCTATTAAAAACACTTTCCATTTTTTAAACTACCCGAAGAGGCACCGGCTGGAGCAGGACAGGGATCAGGCCAGGAGCCTCCTCTCCCTGTACTTACCTTGCTGCTGATGGGCTCTAGTGTGGACACAGTCCCAGGTTGTGAGCTGTCACCCCTTCCAGGAAGTCCTCCTTCCTGCCCTTTCCTTGTTACCGGGCTCTGCGGGGCCCAGCACACGCAACAACTGGGCAGCAGGGCAGGCAGGACGTCCCAGGCTCTCAGAGATTCAGGAGGACCGCCAGGCTGCTGCCGGCGAGCAGTGGCCAGCCTCCCCTGCCTCACTCCCAAAGCATCCTTTGGGAGGAGCAGAGTTGCTAGAAAGGGCCGCCCCGGCCTGGCTGCCTGTGCCGGCAGGCGGGCAGCTCGGGCTGCAGACCTGCGGGTCTGAGCGGCCAGCTCCGTTCACCGCGATCTCCTCCTGTCTGACTCCAAGTTGCTCACAGTGCTATCCCAGGTCCCGGATAGGGCACGCAGGAACTGCGGCCGGCCGCTGGCAGCCCCCAGCTCACACCACCGTGGGCTCCCCTGCCCCCCCCCCTTTGGGGGAAAGGCTGCAGGGCGGCCTCTGATTGGCCCAGCAGGGAGAAGGGGGGCAGCGGGGCAGAGAGGGTGGACGTGTGCGTCTGTTTTCAATTTCTGGGGTTTCCCCCCCCCTCTCTTTCTTTTCCCCCAAGTTTCTTGTTTTTCTTCCCTTTTTTCCTTCTGCTCTCTCCCTCCCGTTGCCTGTTCTCTCAGGATGTGAGAGGATGTTTAGAAATTCCGCAACCCACGCCAGCCACTGAGTCACTTTTATGCAGAATGGCCCAGATTCCCTTGCTTGTGTGTGCCTCTGGATGCATCTCCCCAGAGCACTAGGGGTTAGGGGAGCCTGAGGGTCTTTTCTCTGTGCCTCAGTTTCTCCATTTGTAAAACAAGCTCTCTTGGGGTTGTGAAGGGTTCAGCCAGAGTTCCTTCATTAAACAAGAATGTTGAGCACCTACTGTGTGCAGACACTGCACTGGTGTCAGGCACACAGTGGTGAGACACCGTCGAGTGGGAGAGGTGTGTGCTGGGCAAGCCGTCCTCTCAGGAGGCCAGGGCCCATATACCTGAGGGTTGAAGGAAGCAGACAGCCCCCAGCAGGGGCTGAGGTAGAGGCTGCTTTCCTGGACGCCAGGCCTGCAGCTGTCTTCTTTGTTACCTTAATCTTTTCATCAGATTCTTGCTCAAGTCTGTGCATAAAGATAGCCCTAAATTCACGTAACCTTTCTCATCCCCATTAAAGGCTGAAGCCACCAAGATAAGAATAACTGCTCTCCAGAGTCCAAGAGGGTCATCTCAGGATGGGACCGAGGTGTCCCCTCAGGCGGGAGCACTCCTCTCCAAACATAAATGGAATTGTCCTCAAGGCCCTGCCCCAGATCCGGACCTTGGTCACAGACCGCAGGGAAACAAGGATTCCTGACTGTGCCGGCCCTTGTTTCCCACCCCAGTTCTTCTTCTAGGATCTGAAGCGCCTGTTGGCACCCAAAGACAAGGCTTAGGACTCCAGTGCCCTTGTGTCTTCCCAATATGGCCACACTGAGCCATAAAAGGTTTTCTTTTTTTTTTTTTTTTTTTTTTTGGCTCTGGGAACAGAACCTGGGGCCTCTCTCATACCAGGCAAGCACTGAACCCCAGAGCAACACGGCCCATCCAGTGAGCGTCTCTGTCCCTGCAGCATTACTCTGGTGCGGTCCAGACTCCCAGAGCGATGGGTGGCTGAGCCTGTTCTGGGAAGACCCCCCCCCACCCCGCGCCAAGTCTGGCCCAGGACCGC
This sequence comes from Thryonomys swinderianus, assembly GCA_004025085.1. Taxonomy (NCBI): domain Eukaryota; kingdom Metazoa; phylum Chordata; class Mammalia; order Rodentia; family Thryonomyidae; genus Thryonomys; species Thryonomys swinderianus. Next base: position 11,659 of record PVIC010007230.1, on the reverse strand, counting down.
TAACACCTCTGAGAAGAGGGACTGGGAAGAGACAGAAAGACCCTTTGTGATGATCTCTTCTTAGAAGGGAAACTGAGGCTCCTGGCACCAAGAGGGAAGGCAGCCTGCCTGAAGACATCTGCATGTTTCCGCAATTCCCAGACACATTTCTCTCACATCACCAGGTCCTCAGGGTATGGAGCAGAGACTCTCCATGCCGTTACCCAGCAAAGAGGCCGAGGCTCAGGGCAGAGCAGAACTCCCAGGCTCCCAGCAGCAGCCGCACTGGGCAGAACCAGATTCAGGCGCCACAGAGTAAAGGGACTTGGCTCACCGTATCCCCACCTGCTCTTGGGTGCAGACCACCCTATCTGCCTCCTTTCAGGTTACCCTGTGGCTCTTTATTCAGCCACTCAACAAGATATTTTCAAGTATCTATAATGGCCAAGTTCCATCCTCCCCCTCGCCTTTCCCCCAGGGCTGTAATGCCTCCTTCAGGACCCCAGTGGCTTCTTCTCTTCCACCCGCTCCTCCTCAGGTCGAGAGATGTCTGGTCGCAGCTCCTAACCCCCAGAAGCAAGGGGACACTGCCTTAAATGGCCTCTGTGAAAGGTCTCCCCTTGGAAGCTCTTGGATGGGTCCCTAGTCCCACCTGAGATGCAGTTTCCCATCTGACCGTAACAGGAAGTGGAGTCCCAAGGGGGCAAGAAATGTGTCCGATGCTACACAAGTAGAGGCATTGCCTTCCACTCTGTCCTCCACACCTCTGTCTCCTACTGCTCCCCTCAGGCCTCCAGGGCCCATGTCCTTGAAGCAGGAGGGTGGTTGGGACCTTGATCCTGCACCAACCACAGTAATTTATCTCAGTCATTTCTGGTCCAGCAGAGTCTGGGCTGAGCCACACAGAGGAAGAGTCTCAGAATTGGCCAGGCCACAGCCTCGGCCATGAGTCCTCCTGGAGAGAGGCCTAGGCCAGGGCTTGGTGGCAGCAAGATTATAAGGAACATGGGGTGATTCCACAAACCAGTCAGCCTGCCCAGGGTTTCTTATGCCTAAAACTCAATTGAAAAATTCCAGGACCCGAGATTTAGTTCAGTGGTTCTGGAGCCTGCCTAGCAAGCACAAGGTCCCTAGTTTGATCTCCAGTAACCACATACAATACCGAGTGTGGAGCAGTCAGTACAATATACCACCATGCTGGGCGAGGTGGCTCACGCCTGTCATTCCAGCACTCGGGAGGCAGAGGCAGGAGGATTACTGTGAGTTTGAGGCATGTCTGGGCTACATAGTGAGCTCATGGCCAGCCTGAACTACAAAGTGAGACCCTGTCTAAAAAAAGAAAAAAAATCCAACTCCCTGGGTTCAAGCTCTAAAACTGAAAAAGAGGAAAGGAAAGAAGGGAAGAGAGAGGGAGGGAGAGAAACAAAAAAGAGAGAGAATTCCCACACGCACAACAGTTGTCTTAGCCAACACCTTGGATCCACTGCTGTGATCAGGGAATCTCTAGGAAGCAGAATTTCAATCCCCAAAGAAGCTCATCTAGGGGTGAGGACACTTAGCTGTGGTTTATTGTCCTGCTCCAGCCTTAGTTTCCCTATATGTCCACATAAGGCTGGGCTCACTATGCTGGAAGGTTCTTTTTGACTTCATTTCCCTTAGAGCTAGACTCTGGCTAGGGAGAAGATGTTGGTGAGTCCTAGAGCAGGGGCACAGCTGGGGGCCAGAGATGCAGCACAGAAGGAGGGGGTGGTTGGTGGTGGCTCCCCTGGGGGCGGTTGGCGGCTGCTGGTTTCCGGCCAGCCCAGCCTTCTGACTGGCCCATCTGGAATCACTTAGCCCCCATCATCATTAACCCTTGATGGACAGTAGGGCTGTTTCTTCTCCTCTCCAAGGAGATATGGGTGGGAACTACATCAATCGCCAGGGTACTTTCCAAGGCTGGGACAACTGGGAAGAAATGTAGCAAAGGGCAAGTTTCAGAACAAGAGGCAACACGCAGGGTCAGCTCCCAGAGGCTCCTACTTCAGTCTACATGACCCTGGACAAGTCACTGGAGTGCTCCAGCTTGTCCTCTCCTCCAGAAGATGACTCAAGGGCTGACTCACAAGGCCGAGACTTGTACCCAGGCACTCCAGCACCATGAGCCTCCAGGCCTCGGTTTTCCTGTGTACACGGTGAAAGGGTGGGCAGTGGACAGGGCTTAGGGGCAGTACCCCACCGTCTGGCCCCACACCTGTGACAGGAGGAGCCAAGAGCATCCTTTTACCTGCGCATGTATGGGAGCTGAGTCCAGCCATGGGCACCCCATTCGGGGTGTGCAAGGCAGAGTGGAGACAGAGCCTGGAGGGTGGCATCTCCCGTGACTGACAAGGGTGTGCAGGGAGCCCTGGACTTGGGGCTCAGTATCCCCGCCCACGCAATGGTGGTGCCCTCAAGAGTTAAACGCCTGAGCTCTGGTGCCAGCTGCCTGGTCCTTGCTCTGCCACCTCCTGGCTATGTGGCCCTGGGCAGTCAGACTGAACTCCCTGAGCTGCATTTTAAACTACAGCTACCACCCTGGGGTTACCAAGAGCCTGTGACGTGCACATAGCATTCCATGCGGCCTGGGCATGCCAAGACAGGCGGCCAGTCCTTGGAGGTCACCCGGAGTCTGAGAAGTCCGGGGTCAGCTGCAGGAAAGCCACTCACTCACAGTCTACATGACCATGGCAGCCGTGATGGAATGGACTTGCGCAAAGCACTGTGTGCACGGCGCCAGCCACAGATGGGCACTACAACTGAATCTTCCTCTAGACCCTCAGCAGTGTATGTCCTGCAGGAGGGAGCCAGGCTGAGCAGCCCCCCAAAGACCCCACCCACACTTGTCAGAGCCGGAAACAGCAGCTCTCAGTGAGTGGGGCTCAGGCAGAAAGGGAGCCTACTGGGAGAATTCCCAGCAGGCTGGCTCGACACTCACAAGGCAGGGCCAGCAGTCACCACAGCTGGCTCTCCCACGCTCCCAAAGCTGACTCTTGCTGGGCCCAGGGTGGCAGGGGGAGCAGCACATGCATCCAGGCAGTGGTGCTGTCATCTCAGATGTCAGAGACAGAAAAGCCCCAAAAGTACCCATTGTACAGACATGGAGACTGAGTGTAGTGAAGGGAGGTGGCCTCTGAGGTTCACAGAGGGTCCCACAGCATGGAGCCCCCAGCCCCAGTTCAGCCTCTTTCCAGCTCCTCCACTCTGAGCACAGGAGGTAGATCCTTGTGCCTGCAGCTGGGGACCAGAGCAGCACAGAGTAGGAACTTCCCCAACTCCTGGATGTCCAGCATCATGACCATATGAGTGGGCAGCAAGCCCAGTGGAGGCCTTGGGCCACATTCTCCCTGAGATTCCTGGGATTGTTCTTACTGGGCCAGGCTACAGCCATTGAGCTGCAATGCAAAAGTGGGCTTCCGGATTCACCCACTCCTCACCCAGCCCCTGTGCTGGCTTCTGACCTGGTCCTGGGGGCCACAGTACCTTCTGGCACACAAAGATGGGCCAAAGGTCAGCACAACAGTAGGATCCTCGGAGGCCACATATTGCTCCCTCAGTGGACATAGAGAGAGGGTCAGAACCTAGGAGAGCACACATGGCAGGTTTCAGGAAGGGGCCTTTCACGATGCACCACAGTGCCCTATTTCTCCTGCCATGCATCCATGCAACAGCATGAAGTCAGCACCTACTTCCTCTACGCCGCCCTCCTGCCTCTGTATAGGTCACAGGCACAAATCAATACCAAGTGGTGATGAGTGTGATAGAAGAGATATAGAGACTGAGGGGCCGAGTAGACGGGAGTTTTGCTCAGGAAGACACGGGCTTCAGGGAAAGAAGAGACTGGAGGGTGAGGCCAAGCACAGGCAGGATGAGAACAGTGTCTCAGGCAGAAGGAACCTGAAGCATAGGGGCTGGAAAGAGCTCAGTGTGTTTGGACAGAGAGAAAGAAACGGTTGAGGCCCATGTGGTGGCACCTACCTTTAATTACACCTACTCAGGAGTCTGCGGCCTGAAGATTTTAAGTTCAATTCCAGCTTGGGCAACCTAGCAACTCAGTGAAAGTCTGCTTTAAAATTGCTAAAAGACCCAGGTTGTAGCTAAGAGGTAGAGCACAGGCACCAGGGGCTGAGTCTAATCTCCAGGAACAGCAACATAAGGTTAAGTTGGAGGTATATAGTCGGAGAGCTGGGCAGGGCCAGCCATGCAAGGCTGTGGGCCCCAAGTCGGGCTCTCCCCTGAGGCCAGCGGAGCTCCGCAGGGCTGTGGTGCCCTGTGACCAGCAGGCTAGGTGCAGGATGGGGCAGGTTGGTGTGATGGAGGTGGTCGTGGGCAGCCACAAACAGGATGCCATCGCACCTGTCCATCTCCACACTCTGTCCCCCTGAGAATCTGCAAGAGTGCATCCAGGCTTCCTTCCCTGGCCTTGGCACCTCGAGTAGAGATGAGTCAGAGCGAGTCAGTCCCAGGCGCGCCTTCTGATGAGAACACCCTGCATCCTACATCCCAGCTCCAGTCAGCTCTCTGCTCCCGGGGCTGGCCATGGCCGCACCTCCTCTATTCCCCAGCCCTGGCTTCCAGCGGCATTGGAGAGCACCTGACCAGACCGAGTTCTCCGGTAGTTCCCGGCAGTGCCAGCAGGCGGCGGACCCAGCTGCTGGAGGGGGCAGAGGAGAGGAGGAAAGGTGTTGGAAAAGTGTTGGGAGTGAGGGCGGGTCCGAAGGGCAAATTCCTCGCAGGAGCCCCACGTCCATTTTGAGGCCATCTCCCCACGGAAGTGGCAGGGCAGGAATTGCCACCCCCTTCTGAAGTGGAAGCAGGGACCTGACCTAGGTCATACAGTGAGATTGAGGCTTGGGTGGACCTGCCCACACCCCAGAGCCCCAGGACCACCCCAGGGAGAGCTCTGGGAGACACTGGCCCTGCTGTCTGCCAGTTCTGGGAAGCAAAGTCATTCCAGCAGAAAGCTCAGCCCAGAAACTTTTCCCTTCCAGGACTATAAACCCAATTTTGAAACTCCATTATCACTCGGATCTTTACAAGGCCATCACAGGTGGGCCTCTCCCCAGAGGCCTCGGCCTCCTGTGAGAGCAGCTGGGAGGGAGGCTTCCAGAGGAGAGAGGGCCCACCGCAAGCCCTGGAGCCAGAGGAAGGAGGAGCCTAATAAACAACCACTCCCAGAGATAAGGGGCCATCAGAGAGGAAGAGCCGCTCACAGAGATGGGGACAGGGGTTTCTCCAAGCGCAGAAATCATGGCCACACCACCGCTGGAGGTAACTGACAAAGCAGGCACATGGAGAAACGGAAGGCTGGGGGTGCAAGACATGGTAGTCAGGGCAGGGTTGGGCAGGACTTGGGGCTATTAAACAAGGTTATAGATCTCTAATAGTGGGGACTCCACAGGGCGAGGGCCTAGGGGGAGAAGAGGCTCTTTTGCATAAGAAACCCAGAGGAGGAAGAGGAACCAGGTATTTGTTTAAGCAAAATCCAGCTGACATGTTGGGGGAGTAGGAGGCACCCACGGGGTCACCATCCTCACTGTCCTAGTAGCCCAGCTCAGCCACAGAGAAAGGAAAACTTCCAGGTAGGAACCTGTGAGCTGCTGTGGCCTTAGGCAAGTGGTTTCTCTTGTCTGATTTCCAGATTCCTCCTCTCCAAAAGAGGGAAAATGATCACCCCATCCCCTGGAATGTGCTGAGGATGGGTGGAGAGAAGTGAGAGACCCAGAGGGGCCAGCACAAAGGGAAAGGGACAGGCCGGCTTGCCGCCTGGGAGAGAGGCCAAGCAAGGGAGCTGGGCTCAGCGGGACAGCCTGAGGTGGGGCACCTTGCAGGAATGGTGGCAGCTGTGCTGCCCGGGATGAGTCTGCAGAGAGGGAGGTTCCTACATCCTGGTAGGCACAGTGCTGAGAGGGCTCCCGGCTCTGCTCTTTCCTCTATCAGGACAGCAGTGCCAGCTTGGCACAGCAAGTCCCCAGCTTCTCAGCCCATCTCTCAGCCACGCCCAAGTCCTGGCATGTCATCCGGTACACCTGGATGCTGCCCGGCCTCCTGGCAGCTTCCGCTCCTCGGACTCACTTCCTGCTACAGATCATCCTGTCAGATCCAGGGGAGCACCATGGCCTGGCCTACGGGCCTCCTCCCCACACCCTGCCTCCGACCCCTAGGTCGTCTCCTCCTCCCTGACACCCTGTTCTGGACCCTGCCAGGATGGGACTGCAGTTTCACTGTGACCCCTGGATTCCTCCCCACACAGCACAGGGCCATCCTCAGTGTTTTTTTCATCACTGGGGATTGAACCCAGGGCTTCCCTTATACAAGTCAAGTTCTTTGCACTATATTACATTCTCAGCCCTTGCTACTTATTTATTCATTTTGAAACTGGATCTGCTAAGTTGCCAAAATTGTCTTGGAAATTGTGGCCCTCCTCCCTCAGTCTGCTTCGAAGCTGGGATGGCAGGCGTGTGCCACCACACCTGGCTTGCCACAGGTTCAGGTCAGCACCACACAGGCAGTCACACACAGGAGGCCATGAAAACATCAAGGGGCCCTAGCTATGACAGTGGGCCAGGGCTTTGGGATTCCAATTTGAACAAGCCAAATGCTAAAAAAGGCATCTTTGAGTCCATGGGAGTATTTTTAATAAGACCAGTGTGTTAGACATATCCAAAATCTACACTCATTTTGTCAGAGATGCAAAAATGTCTGTGTTTTAGAGATGCATGCTGGAGTGTGTAGGGGTAAAATGACAGTTTACCTGGGATTTGTTTTAAAAATAAGAAAAAGGGAGGGAGATAAAATGATATGACAAACTCTTGGTACATGTTGAACTGAGTAGCAATAGGTACCTATTGGTTTGTCACCCAGGTCTAATTTTGTGTACGTTTGAAACTTCTCAGTAATCATAATAAAAGGTAGAGTCATCAAGAGAATTTGTGGAAAGTTTCCCAGGATGTCCCCAGAAGACCCACCCCTTGCCTCCTGCCCACACCCTTGAGAAATTTCTCTGCAGCCCCAGGGAAGCCCACAGTACCCAGGCTCCTGTATGTGCATATGTGCATTTTCCAGGCAACATCCCGCATTCATTGCAGATTCGAGGGGTCGTGACCTTTCTCCCTCCTCCCCAAAGCTGAACCCTACTACAGCCCAACCTTGTTGGAAGTCGGTATCGGCCCCTCAGCACAAGCTGGTGGATCGCTACCCAGGGGCCCAAACCCGGTGAGGGTGTGTAGCCTGGTGCCCGCTCCTCCACCTGGAGGCAGGGGTCGTGAACTGCTCCTGCAGCACCAGAAGGGTGAGGCGCCGGCCGCGCGTGGCGGTACCTCGGCGCCCCCCACCCCAGAGCCCTGGCCAGTCCGCCTCCCGCTTAGGGAGGCAATTTGTCTCCTTTTGAACCCTTCGCCCCCGACGGTTTTCCCCCTTTGATTCGCAGGCCGGAGGCTTCCCCCCGCTTTGAAATGCAAACCCGCCCCGACTGGGGCCGCAGGCCGCCCAAGCTATAAAAGGCCTGGGTGGGGCGGGTGCGGCGGCGGTCTGCGAGGCCAGGTGAGCGGTTGCAGGTCGTCGGGGCGCCGGCCGCGGCGCTCCAGGGCCCAGCATGCGCGGGGGGCCCTGCGGCCACCATGTACGTGGGCTATGTGCTAGACAAGGACTCTCCCGTGTATGCCGGCCCTGCCCGGCCGGCGAGTCTCGGCCTGGGCCCACAGCCCTATGGCTCCCCGGGCCCAGCCCCTGCACCCCCGCAGTACCACGACCTCGCCAGCTATACACACTTGGAGCCAGGCCCTGCGCCCGCTGCGGCCTGGGGGGCAACTTTCGCCCCACCCAAGGAAGACTGGGCTGCCTACGGCCCTGGGCCCGCTGCCCCGGCCGCTAGCCCAGCCCCGCTGGCTTTCGGGGCCCCTCCGGACTTTAGCCCAGTGCCTGTACCCCCAGGGCCAGGCGCCAGCCTCCTGGCACAGCCCCTCGGGGGCCCGGGTGCACCGTCCTCACCAGGAGTGCAGAGGCGGACGCCCTACGAATGGATGCGGCGCAGCGTGGCAGCCGGAGGCACCAGTGGCAGCGGTAAGGATTCTTCCCTCGCCTGCACCTCTGGACGGGCCCCCTCTGGACGGGCCCCCTGGCACAGGCGGGTGCTCGGCAAGGCCCAGGCTGTGCCCTGGTTGACCTCCGACCACTCGCCCACAGAGCAGTTCTCTTTCCACTGGCTCAGTCTCAGCCTGCTGAGCCTTGAGTGGTAGATGGGGAAACTGAAACCCCTGGGGTGAGAAAATGTGCCAGGGCTGCGCAAGGCCTCACGTGGATGTCAAGTCCCCAGCAGTTCTGCCTAGACTCCAGCACCTGGCCCTGGTAGGCTTCGTGGCTTATTCTGTTTTATCTGGGATGCACAAGGGCAGCAGGCTCCCCCAAGGGTGACCTTTCCAGCATGAGTGCCCATCTTACAGTGCAGAGTTCGCTTGGTCTCCACTGGGCTGACTAGGAGCTCCTTTGGTGGGACTGGGCCCGGACCCCCTGCCTGGCCTCCTGGGCCCGCCCTGAACTCTTGACCCCGGGGGAGGGGAGCAGGAGCAGTTGGGAAGGTGGCTGCGGTTTGGCCCCTGAGCCTGTGAACCCCTGCCCCAGGCAGCCTCTCTGATCCACTCTCTTCAAAGGGAGGGAGGGGGCAGGACAAAGGCCCCACTTTAATGAGGGCGGCCTGACCTTTATGGCTCCCCCCTTTGTCTGTGCCTGGCTCGGTAGTGACTCCTGCTGGCCGGAAGGTGAACGTGACACCCATTGTCCAGATTGTGTCCTGGCCGGTCCTGACAAAGGCCACCTGGCCACAGGGCGGGAAAGGGCCTGCCCTCCCTTTGATGTCCAGCCTCTCCTCCCTCCCCCGCTGGGAGTAAGCTGGGGACTTCCAGTATCCCCCCTCCTTCACCCAACCACACACATGTGCGTGTGTACACACACACACACACACACACACACAAGCATACACACTGGGAAGGGCTGGCTCAGTAGCTGCAGATGTCCTGGGCAAAGGGGCTCCCCATCTCCAGGAAGGTGCTGACAGCCAGGCTCTGCCACTCACGTCTGCAGCCTTGGCTAAGTAACACCGGTTTACACCACAGAACGTCTAACTCTTTAACATTGTTGGCATGCTCTTTCAGCTCTGTTTTGAAGTTGAGGAAATGATGGTCAGATATTTGCCTGAGGCATATAACCAATAACCAGGGGGGCTGGATTTGCCCCCAGGCAGACTGAGCACCATGCCTGTGCTGTAACTGCTTTTTTGGGTCCCCATCTTTCCTGGATGCCCATTTTACTGTCTGAAGTGAGGGGTGAAAGTTGTACAGTGCTGGGCCCTGCTTTCACCCATTTATGAAGAGACTCCTTTGGGAAGTCGTGTGGAGTGCAGATCTCCCTGGAGAGAAATGGTGCCTCATTGGGCACCCGCTTTACAGCTCTGGAGACCTCCAGCAGCCGTGCCCAGACCTCCTGGCATGCTAACTCCAACCACATGAAGGGAGGTGCCTGGGGTCCACGCAGGACATTCCTCAGGCCTGTGCCTGAAGCCTGGGGAAGGAAACTCACCTTTTCTTGCTTTCATTTGCTACTTCCTGATGCCGAGGTGGCCAGAGATGGATGGGGATGTTCCCCTTGGGTGGGGACTTAGAGAGTTGTGTGTGGGCCTGTGGGGTCGAAGGGCTGGAGCGAGCCAGGGGAGGTTCTGGGCCAGACACACCACCTGCGCAGTATTGGCACAGGTGCTGCAGAGCCCAGCTCTACTGCTGGCCTAGAAAAATCACTTGGAAACTGTTGTGTAGGCGGATGGGAGAATACAACTGCCCGAAGGCAAAGGACTCCCCTGTGTCTCAGAAGGAGAGGACCTGGGAAGCCGGGGATCCTAGGGCTCCAGCAAAGGCTGCCTGGAGCCAGTCAGACCATTCTGTGGGATGAGCTGGTGCTGTGGCCCTGTCCTCTCAAGGCGTGCCACTTTCACTCGTGTTCCCGAAGTGGGGGCCAAGCAGGGGTGGGTTACAGACTCTGAGAAAAAGGCCACGCTCTCCCTCTGTGGTCTGTTTCTCCTCCCAGATGCCTGAACTGCCTGCTGTGTGGTGCTGTTGTCTGGGAAGCCAAGGGGTGTCACTGCCTTCCTCCCCCGGCGGCACTGGCACAGGTCTTCAGCCTTCGACCTCTTCTTCCTCCTTTGAGCCTCCGCATTCTAGAGCATCCATACTGGGTGGTTAGAGAGCAGACTTGTGGGTGGCAGACAGGTAGAGACCATGAAGGACGTTCCAGGTTCACACAAGCAAGGCTGAGCCAAGAGAGATGTCAGCTGTGCCCATGTAGGTGCAAACATTTCCTGTGGTTTCCTATCACACTTAGGACAACTCCACACTGCTTCCCACGTACAGAGGTTACAGCTCAGCCCAGCCCAGGCTACGCCCCGGACGGCAGGCTCCAGCCGCTCCAGCAGGCCTGACAAGGGCTCCTGCACCTGCCATGCTGCCTTCCAGGAATCCCTTCCCTCTGAGTCCTTGCGCTTCTGGCTCCTTCTCCCTGCGCAGGCCTGAGCTCAGTGGTCAGCTCTTCCAGGGTCCCCAAGCAGACTCCCCACCCTCGGTGAGGATGTTGGGAGTGTTCCCTTCAGACCACTACATCAGGTCCCAGTCTGCCCTCTTCTTCTCTGTGTGTTTGTATGTTCTCGGCCCCAAGGTGACCAGGGCCATGTCTGTCTGACCCTCTGTTACATCCAGGCACCCACTTAAGTATGTGACATTTAGTAAGTGTTTGATGCTTTTTGTTGTGTGAATGAGCAGGGAAAGCTGAGAGGGGCAGAAGCCATCTCTGAGAGAATAGGGAGGGGCAAGATTCAGCTTCAGATGGGCTTCTGGAGTTACTACCAGGTGGTTGGACTCACAGCAGTTCAAGCCGTTCTTGGGAGCTGGCTTCCCCTCCCCACTATGCAGCCCCGTGACTTCTCTCTGGAACTGGGTCAGCTAAGGCTGTGCCCAGCAGGGTGGGGGGAAATGGGGGCCACGGGGTAGGGGCTGCCACCCATAAGGAAAATACCGGGCAATGATTAGTACCACTTGACTAAGCCAGGACAGGAGCTGTCTGCCAGGCTCCTGCTCTGTCTTTTCTCTGGTGTTCCACAGTGCACCAGTGCTTTACTTGAGGATTGCACCGCTAGGCGCAGCTTGTGCCCAGTGAGGAAGTGTTGCACCCTGTTAATAACCTGCTGGGATGGCTGAGGTCAACGGGATTAGAGAGGGACATCTATGTGGATGATGGAACCCTTGCAACACCCTGGTTCAACTCCCGCAGCTTTCAGACTGGAAAACTGAGGTGCATGGAGAATATGTTCCCTCCACACACATTGCACAGCCTCTGCCTGATTTCACTGCCACAGCCACTGGCCAGTGCCCTCACCTTCAGCCTCTCAGTGATGGCCTAGCTGCCTTCTACACCAGGAAGCCAGGGCACCCATAGACAGCCCTGACCCCCATGGCCAGTGCTCACCAGGAACACTCTGGCATGCACTTCACACTTCTGCACCCCCCCCCAGTCATACCACCCTACCTCCCTGTATCCTCATCTGTTCAGATGCCACACCTTCCTCTTCCAGGAAGCACTCCTTGATTCGCCAGCCTCTGGAACTGGATAGGGCTCTCGTTTT